>JAQQSO010003406.1:0-13575 GCA_028658305.1 Pachyuromys duprasi
CTTAACTTTTACTGGAATTAGGTTTATTAAAACTATTCCTCATTGCAACGTGCGATTGGAGTATTTGCTAGAATATAAGCCTCTGTTCTTCAACCAGCTCTTTGTTACTAAAGAATCTGATGTTAGCAGCTTCTATGTTGTTCTTTCCATTGAGAGAGAGAGAGAGAGAGAGAGAGAGAGAGAGAGAGAGAGAGAGAGAGGTTTTTCGAGACAGGATTTCTCTGGGTAGCCTTGGCTGTCATGGACTCACTTTGTAGACCAGACTGGCTTCAAAGTTAAAGAGATCTTCCTGCCTCTGCCTCCCTGAGTGCTAGGATTACAGAGTGTGTCACCCCTCCTGGCTGTTCCTTCCATTCTTAAGTATCAGATTTTTATGTCAGCGGCTATTCTGATATCTTACCTTACCCTTTGTCATTGTCAATCCTAAACAGTTCAATGAATCAATCCTATACAAATACAAGAGAAGTAGCACATAGCATAGAGCCTTCTTGGGGAGACACATCAACTAAGGATTTCTGGAGAGGATGCCTGAGTGGTTAACTTTCAAATTTGGGATAGATGTTTGCCTACATTTATTCCAAACTTTTTAAAAATAAATTTATTTATTTTTATATCTATTCCAAACTTTTAACCAAATCTACAGTATCACCAATAGGTTGTCTATCTCCTCTGGATAAACCAGTCTCATTATAAAGACTACATGATCTTTCTTTCATGACAGAACATGTATTACAGTATATTATAAATGACCTCAATTTCTGTATCCATTCCTCCATTGAGGGACATCTAGGTTGTTTCCAGACTCTGGCAATTATAAATAGAGCTGCTATGAGCATGGTTGAACAAATGTTCTTGTTGTATCCTTGAGCATATTTTGGATATATGCCTAAGAGTACTATAGCTGGATCTTGAGGAAGCACCAGATTGATTTCCAGAGTGATGTACAAGTTTACATTCCCACCAGCAATAGAGGAGAGTTCCCCTTTCTCCACAACCTCTCCAGCATGTGTTGTCACTTGAGTTTTTGATCTTAGCCATTCTGATGGGTGTGAGATGAAATATCAGAGTCATTTTTGATTTCCATTTCCTGGATGACTAAGGACAGAGCATTTCTTTAAGTGTTTCTCTGCTGTCTGATATTCCTTTATTGAGGAACTCTCTGTTTAGTTCTGTACCCTTTTGTTTTTTTTTTATTGGATTACTTGATTTGTTGCTTTTTAACTTCTTGAGTTCTTTATATATTTTGGATACTAGCCCTCTGTCAGATATATGATTGGTGAAGATCCTTTCCCAGTCTGTAGACCGATGTTTTGTTCTGATGACAGTGACCTTTGCTTTACACTAGCTTTTCAGTTTCATGAGGTCCCATTTATTGATAGGAGATCTTAGAGCCTGTGCTGATGGTGTTTTGTTCAGGAAGTTGTCTTCTGTGCCAATGAGTTCAAGGTTCTTCCCCACTTTTTCTTCTAACAGATTTAGTGTGTCTGGTTTTATACTGAGGTCTTTGATCCACTTGGACTTTAGTTTTGTGCAGGGTGTAAGTATGGATCTATTTGGTACACAATGGAATACTACTCAGCAATAAAAAACAAGAGAATCAAGAAATTTGCAGGCAAATGGTGGTAACTAGAAAAAATCATCCTGAGTGAGGTATCCCAGAAGCAGAAAGATACACACAGTATATACTCACTTATAAGTGGATATTAGCTATATAATATAGGATAATCATACTAAAATCTATACACCTAAAGAAGTTAAGCAAGAAAGAGGACCCTGGGTAAGATGATTAATCCCCATTAAGAAAGGCAAACAGGATAGACATCGGAAAAGGGAGAAAACAGGGAACAGGACAGGAGCCTACCACAGAGGGCCTCTGAAAGACTCTACCCAGCAAGGTATTGAAGCAGATGCTGAGACTCATAGTCAAACTTTGGGCAGAGTGCAGGGAATCTTATGAAAGAAGGGGGAGATAGAAAGACCTGAGAGGACAGGAGCTCCACAATGAGAGCAACAGAACCTAAAAATATGGACCCAGGGGTCTTTTCTGAGACTGATACTCCAACCAAGGACCATGCATGGAGATAACCTAGAACCCCTGCACAGATATAGCCCATGGCATCCCAGTGTCCAAGTGGGTACCCTAGTAAGGGGAACAGGGACTGTCTCTGACATGAACTAATTGGCTGACTCTTTGATCACCTCTCCCTGATGGGGGAGCAGCCTTACCAGGTCACAGAGGAAGACAATGCAGCTAGTCCTGATGAGACCTGATAGGCTAGGGTCAGAGGGAAAGGGAGGAGGATATCCCCTATCAGTGGACTGGGGGAGGGGCATGGGAGGTGAAGAGGGAGGGAGGATGGGTGGGTTAGGAGGGGTTGAGGGAGGGGGCTACAGCTGGGATACAAAGTGAATAAATTTTAATAAATTAAAAAAATTTAAAGTATAAATGACCTCAATTCTATAATCTCTTTTCTACCTTTCCATAATATCCAATGAGTAGGTCAGCTGGATTTACATCTGTTAGATCTTCTACAAGACAACACTCAAAGTCCGTGAAGATTACTATGACATTTCTGCCTCTTTCTCTATTTTATGCCACATATCTAGTAATGTCGTGTACATATCTGTTGTAATTCACCTTAAATTACCATTCCCAAGAAATTTCCTCAAATTCTTCTTTTTTCTTCCAGGCAGAGTAAATAGCTTTTCCTGTGTTTCCAATTGTCTTCTACATGTACACGAGTAGGAAACGATGAAGAACATGGACCTTTCACTACTTTGTTTCACAAAAATTGTCTACAAACTTTCTTCTTGCCTAGACTATGAGGTTTTCAGGGACGTATGGAGATCTTCATTTTTCTATCACTTTGACCTAAAAGTGTGCCTAACATAAAAAGATGAGGTGGTATAAACACATAGAAAAACATGCATTGATTCCTGTCTATAATGGTACTGTGATTGCAATGGCACCTTGTTTTTACTTGAGATGTATTCCATCAATTATTAATGTAACTGAAAAACCCACTCAACAGTGTGATTATAAGCCCTTGTTATTTCCAGGAAAGTGCTTTTAGGGTTCCTCACAAATCTCTGTGCCTACCTACATAGTACAGGAAAAGACATAAGGTGAACAAAACTTTGACAACCAGTAGTGGAAAAAGACTGAGAGTCTATGCTATGACAGTAATCCTAATACATTTTCTGTATTAAGAAAGGAAAGGATATTCCTGGGGATTTTATGTCATATGGAATCCTTTTCCTCTATTCAGACATTAAGAAGTTGACTTGTCTCTCCCGTGGACATTGATCTTTATTCCACCCAAGTCGTCCCGTAGGATTCAGTGGTAAGGCTGAATGGTAGTAAGGCTGAATTCTCCTTCAAAAGTTTCTCAACATTGCTCAGAGCTGGTAAATTTTCTCAGGAGAACTATAAATAGTTCAGAAAGTAGAATTGACTGTTACTTTATTTAGTTCACTGGATGTTGGTCAGTCACTATACTTTGAATGAAAATAGCTTTCTGGTAAGTGTGGTAAGTAGGTAGTTTTTTTTTTATATAGTCAAGAAGGTATATTTGGAATTATCTTGAGAATACAGTGAGTTTTTTTCATAATAAATAATGAACCTGTTTATAAACGCAGGTCTCTTTCCATTTATCTTGGGGTATTTCTGCCTTCATAAAACTTCTCACCAGTTCAGTAAGGCTTATAATCTTTATTGACCTGTTTAAAATCAATTTCAGGTGAAGCTGAAAGCACAACATGTCAGGTGCATTTAACTAGGAACCTGGTGGTCTCATCACTCATAGAATTCAACTTCTGCCTCAGGCATCATTTGTGATGACAGAATAAAATCGTCAGTGCTTCGGATTCAAAATGGTTTCATGATCTTAAAACCTGGAATGAAAAATCTGAAGTGACTGCTTGTGAAAAATAATCCCTTCCTTCCCAGTGTTAACTCCAACCACAGGGAGCATAGCAGAACAAAACCTTCTTGCTTCCCTTTGAAATTCCTGGCATTTCCCAGTGCTGTGGGCATTTCTTAGCTGAGTGTGTCGACACAACTTGAAATCAGCAAGCTGTTGGGGTATTTTCCTTCAGGGTTCCATAGACAAACTGTTCTGAGCCTCAGAAAACAGAGTCTAATGCAGAGCTCCATTTTCAAGTCTCCATGCCTTTAGGAAATGCTTGCCTTATTGATCCAGCAATCTCTCACCCTTGGAAGCAAAACTGAAAAGAATAAGTACTTTGTAACTGCGAAATTGAATGATACCCCCAACCCTTATTACAGTAAACTGTGACAGAAGAAAGCCAGTGTTGTGTCTGGTTCCTTAATGCACTGTGGGTTTTTGTTTCTTTCTTTTTTGTTTTTTCCACAATCTATTGGCAACACCAAGTTGACAGCTTTTCCCCAGTGTGAATGCTATCCTTCCACTTTAATGTGTCAGCAAATAGCATGTGCAGAGCCTATGCTCTTGGGTTAATTATCAACTTCTATTTTGTTCACACAGTATATGAAATCTAGGCCACTTTCGTTTAAAGTATAATCATAGAAAGAAACCTGAAAAGTATATAGCTAGTTCTACAATCAAACGGTAATGCTCATAAATGAGCAATTAAACACCTTCATGCTTTTTAAGAGCCAGATCCATTGTGATATTAACTACCTATACTACATGGTAATTTATTTTAATGTAAGCATCAAGCAAAGCCCTGTAACAACCAAGGGAATAATGTAGGTGTGGCCATTTTAGAAATGACAGTTGGAAGGAGGAGAGGAAGAGGAGGAGAAAGAGAAAGAGAGAGGGAGAGGGAGAAAGAGGAGAGTGAGGAGAGAGAGAGAGTATATGTATGTGTTGAGGCTATGACACTGTGAAAGAGTGTTTGGAATTTTCAGCACTGAAAAAAAGAAGTCATGCATACAACCAAGGTGTGAGAATAGTGGCAAATGTTAAACCCCCCATATTGCAGCAACGAGGACATTTCGCTCTGTGACAAGGTCCTTGGCTGCATGCTAACAGAAGTCTCACGTGTTTTTATGCTGTAATTAGGGACAGTTCACAGTCTTCAGAATCCTACAGCCTAGGAAGAATGAGCACAGAAGCATTATCTAAGGCAGCAACAATGCTAATGCACTTGTGATAAAATGGCTGCTTTTAGCACAGCACGCGCGGAATGAGCTTGACCACTGCTCGGCAGCAGGTGTTGGGTATAAATATACACCCAGAACTGTACATCTGGCCTCTCCCTTTTGGCTGCCCCTTCCCTGTTACTTTTCTGTTTCCAGTCACTGAGTTTATTGCTAACCATCCCGTTCTTCAGATTAGAATAACTAATGTACTTGGTTAATTTGTGCTGCTATGAAATCTACCCACAACGCTTCCTTTAAGATGGAAGGTATGTCCACCCTTAGTTGAGGATACTTTTATAGAAAAGATCCACATAGTTTGATCATTTTTTGATATGGAATTCTTTGCCTAAAACACCATCTTTCTTGTTAAAGTACAGAAATTACACATCATGTACTCCATGCTTTTGACAAGTTATTTATTCACTCCTGGGATCCATCATCCACTCCTAAACAGGATTAAGTGCCTGCTTTTATGTTTTCTAGTCCATTTACAAAAGGCACTCTTGATTTTTCAAAGTCTGAGAAATGACATATGCCAGATAGCAAAATGGGCATGTTCTCATTTGATTCACTTCAAAGAATCAGATTATCCCTTGACAAGCTGTAGTGTCCAACTACGTGGCTAATGATTGATGTGCCTCACTCAGTGATTTAACACTGCACAAAAGTTCCAGGTAACTTCTGGTGAGCAAGCTTATGCTAGGCTTGAGTGTCTGCGTCTCGGACAGAGACTGGGATAGCTGGCTATCAAGAGTGGTCTTGGGTTTGTGGCTCTTCGAGGATGAAATGGCCTGACCAGCTGGACCACTCTGAAGTAGGAGCTCTTTCAGGACTCATAAGAGTCTTCCCTGGACTATCAAAGGCAGAACTCAACAGTCTAACCTCAGATTAGAGACAAGCCATTAGAGGCAACCTTACTCAGCCTCTCCTAGTCACAGAAAGGTCTTCTCTACCCACAGTGGTATGGTAAATCAGATTGAATTTTACCAGCACATTTGGTATTTAAATCATCTCACCTCCACAAACATGGAGTATTCTAACCTCAGAGACTAAAAGACCATCGTTCTCTCTTGTTTATCAAAATGACATTTATAAACCTGTTTTTAATAAGAAAGGGAAATGCCTTTAGCTCAAACAGCATGGGAAGAAGAGGCAGGGTAAGATGGAAGCCATGTTTCAATCAGCAGGAAAATAAATTTGGAAGAAAGATAGCAAAATAATAATTGATTACTTGTAGGTGGCACAACAGTTTTTCTCTCTGTGTCTCTTTCTATCTTAGGAAAACAATTTCTCTGTGTAACCCTAGTTTTCTTGGAACTCACTCTGTACTCAGAGATCTGCCTGCCTCTGCCTCCTGAGTGCTGGGATCAAAGGGATGCACCACCACCTGGCTATTTTCTTATATCTCTCCATCTTTCCTTCTTTCCCTTTTCATTCTTTCTTTCTTCCTTCCTTCTTTCCTTCCTTTTTATCTTCTGTATTCATTTCTTGTTTTGGTGCCAGAGACTGAACCCAAGGTTTTACATATGTTGAAGGTAACATACCTTACCATGGAATTACACCTTCCTGTACAAACAATTACTTTATAATATGCACCTATGTTTTGACTTTCTTGTATTTTGAAATTTAAAAACAATAAAAATTACATTTTTTGATTTAAAACCTTTTATGTTTAGAGCACTATGAAATTACTATTATTTTTTAGTTATTTCTAAATAATTCATCAAATCACCTCTGCAGCTTAAAATCTATGTTTTTACCAGTGACTAGAACTGCAAAATAATTCTATTTGTGTGAATGTGTGCTTTGAAATGCAAAGCTAGACATAGAAGAGTTCTGTACTTGAACTCATATTGAACACACACATACACACATGCATATATACACACACACAAACACACATACACACACAAGATGCTTAAACACATGGATATTAACCACTTAATGTGGTTCCTTAGTGGGAAAAAAATCACAAAAGTGGCTATTCTTATTATTATAAAAGGAATGGTCAACTAAAGCTGCTGAACATTTCAGTTCCTGAAGTTAGAGTTATTGACAAGTTTGGGTCAGGTTCCCTTTCCCTGAAAAATTCCTCAGAATGGAAGTTGTTTTCTGTGGTTCTGTTTGTTTTTGAAAAGGGTCAGTACATAGCACTGGCTGACCTGAAATTTGCTATGTAGACAAAGCTAATGGAACTCACAGAGATCCTCCTGCCTCTGTCTCTGCTTTTGCCTCCTGTGTGCTGGTTGATTAATGGTCCGGCCTAGAATGAAAGTTTTAATGTCATAAATGTTCCCGTCATTGCTCCTAGGGGAAATTGGGTCTCCACAAACCTGCATCAGTTCGGAGTGAGCCTTCTTTTGTTGCGGAAACTTGAAGGGTTTGTGAGCTGTGTTTGTTCCCAGAACATGGGCAAATACCAAACATCAGTATCTCCCCCTTTTAACATGGAGTATTCAAAAGTGTAGGAAACACAGATCCACTTACTGAGATTGAACTATCTGTCTTTGTTTATGGTCCATGCCCTGTTACAAGCATTATCGCCATTGGTAGCCCTGCAGTCAGACTTGCAGGCTGTGTTCTTGGGGAAGAAAGGAAGCTTATGAGGCTTGAGGCTGAGGAAGAGGAGGGGCCTCTAAGTGAAAGGTGAGGGTGGTTTCCTCTTGAGCTGGAGTAGAGTCATGGGGACCTGCTGGGAGCTGGGATGGGCCCTGGTGGTTTGGATGAGGACACCCTCATTGGCTCAGCTATTTAAACACTTCACCCCCAGTTGGCAGTGCTGTTTGAGGAGGTTAAGGAGTGGCTTTGCGGAAGGAAGGTTGCCTGCCGCTGGCTTTTGAAAAAAGCCACACCTACTTCCAGTTTGCTCATCTGCTTTGTGCTTGCAGTTGAGTTGCAGATGTGAGCCTTCAGCTTCCTGTTCGTGCTAGCATGCTTCCTGCCACAATAGACTCATATACCTCGTAAGCCAAAGTAAACTCTGCTGAAGCTTGCCTTAGACATAGCGTTTTATCATCGCACCTGAAGAGTAAGTAATAGAGCCCCCAACCCTGGTTGTGAATGTCAAAGGTAAATCATGGAGGTGACAGAATTTTTCATCTGCCAACCATTCAGAAAGCACCGTTATCCTTCACAGTGCTGAGATGTGGAAGGGCTGAGAGGGCAGGTGTGTCCACATTTACGAGACACCAGCCCAGTATGACTAGTGTTGTGTTTCACTGGAAACTCCAGAGGTGACTTGGAGAGTTCTAGAATGAGTTGGCCACTATGATGAGTTAGAGGGGGTGTGGATACCTTCCCCAGGGACTCCCAGAATTATTCATACAAGGCAGACTAAATTAAAGGATATTTTAGGTTTAAACAGTTCAAGCAATTGGGTGTCACCCATCATAGGGACTGACAGGGATGGGAGCAGACTCCGTTCATTCTGCCTCCTCTTCCAAGGTAATAGCCGGGAGGTCTAAAATTGCTGCTGTAATTTTATATTTGGAAAGAAGGTGCCATACCAGGAATTTACTTTCCCCTAGGACTTCATGAACGAAACAAGGGAGGTCTGTGTCTAGCTTGCTCTTTCCTTCTTTCACCCAGAAACTATAGCTCCCCTCAAGATGAGGAGATGTCTAGTTCCCCTACTTAAGGCTGAAGACTGGGCTTCAAACTGAGTACAATTTTCGACAAAAACCTACCACCACTCTGGCGACACAGGGGCAGTGACCTTTTAACAGAGTAGACTCTAAACTGAGGCACTGGCCGCCGGGAACCTTGCTGATCAGGATGGCCAGCAGGAAGGGAGGAGTAGGTGGAAGGGCAGAGAACAGCAAGGGGTGAAAATGGCTCAGCCAGAACGTGGTGGGGAACTAGGGCAGCACTGGCCTTCCAGGTTGGGTCGTTTCACCAGCAACCTTCACAGCAGTGAAATCAACTATTCTGATGGGTGGTAGTTCCGGAGGAGCCTGTGACTCTTCGGGGCTTCCTGAGCCCCAAAGTCATACACAGCGGGAAGCCAGCTCTCTCCCCATTGAACACAGCAGTGGGACCACAGAAGCATGCCTTCTAAAAACATGCCTCTTTCCTGGGTTAGAAATGAGCTCAGTGGCGGCAGTTGGAGACGGTAATTGCTTCCTTGTCTGTGAAGCGAAGGATTCCTCTGCTCCAAAGATTCTCCCAGATGGAAAGAGCCTCATGCTGTGTGTCGCTCTAACATTGCCCTTCCCTCCAGGTTTCTTCATTGTCATTTCATATGCACATTATCCCCCAATCCTTTACGTTCTTCTGACTGGCTTAACGTTTGTTTCTGTGTTTTCTATCTTTATACTTCTCTTCCTGAATCTTCCTTTCACCTTGTCAAGACTTTGATTTACCTAGTTAAAACCGAAGGACACCCATGTAAATTCAGAGTGCCTGCCTCCTAGTGCCAAAGAACAGCCAACCCATACCTCAGAGGATCACAGCCTACCTTATCTAGCAAGCCCATGCTTCCTGGGCCCCAATGTTTAGGGATGGCAAACCCACTGGGTGAGCCTAATGAGCCCCAGAAACTCCTGTGTCAACTCTGACTCCTTCCAGGGTAGACATTCTGTCACCATTCTGTCCCCAGTATTCAGAACAGGGCTTTAGACTAAATCAGTGATTAGCAAGTGGCAATCAATGAACGAACCAAGTGAAGTAATGACAAAATTGAACAAATAATGAAGTACTCATCCATACAAAACACCAAAAAGGCAAAGACCTCCCAATAGTTCCACTTCGCTCCACTGTTCTCTTTTCTCCATTCTTAGATTCTCTTTTTATAGTATATGTGTCCAAGTAGATGAATTCCTCACTTTGTCTTTTGAGACAGGGTCTCTCACTGTTTCTCTATTAGACTGCAGTGGATGGCCAGCAAACCGCTGGGACCTTCCCGTCTCTGCCTCCCTAGTACTAAGGATTACAGGCACATACCATCAGATTGGCTTTCATATGGATACTGCGTACCTGAACTCAAATCCCCATGTCTGTAAAGCGCACTAAGACATGTCCCCAGCTCCTCACGCTCATGGTTTATATTAGCATATAATTGTACAAAGTACTGGGCTTAATGACATTCTCATTTAAGTATAACATACACTCTTGAGTACATAGGCATCCTTTCCTATCTAATCTCCTGCTTCCAGCTAGTCCACTTCCCCTCCAAGTAAATTACGCTGAGTTTCCATCTCACCCCAGTCAAAACGGCAGCCACTAAAAACAACAAGCAACAAATGCTACCAAGGAGAGGTGCTAGAGAATGGAGGTGGGGAAAATCTAGGGGAGAGCCTTTATCTAGGTAGGATTTCGGAATCATCATCCATTGTGGATGCAGAACATTCGGGGGAGGGAGCTGCTTTAAGTCTACCCATTCTCCTAGCCATAACCACGTACTTGTTGTCCTGTGGAAAGCCTAATAAACTCATTGGCTCCCCAGAATGAACTATGGTGGAATTACACCTCAGTCTATCATTGAGACCATAGCAGGAAAAGGGGAGACATACGCCCCACACCAGCATGGGAGGAATTTTACCAACATTGGCCAGGAGGACTTCCCAGTATTATAGCCTGTAGGTTGCCCATGCTCTTGGAAGTAACCAGGCTAAACTCATTTGCTCCCCAAGCTTCACTTAGATGGATTTCCTTTCTTTCTGCTGTCAGTCCCCTCAGTCTCTGGTGTGTCTACCCCAGGGAAAGTCATGAGGCTTGGGCTCTCTGAGCACAGTTTAAGGCGCTCAGCTTCTGAAATTTTGATAGTGTCTAATCATGGTGAAACTGATTAGCGTGCAGAACTGATATGATAGTTGTGATTGATGCCAGTTGATTTTCTCTTTAAAAAAAAAAAGTACCTAGATGGGATAGAGAATGTTAAGAGTACTTGCTGTTCTTGCAGAGGACCAAGATTTGGTTCACAGCACCTTACTTGTGTGTTACAACTGCCTTTATCTCAAGTTCCAGGGGGATCCTTCACCTTCTTCTGGCTTCCGTGGAAACTGCATACACGCTTGCACATACATACAGGCAACACTCGAAACATAAGATAAAAATAAATATTTAAAAATAAATAAATACATTTTAAAGTGTCACAAACCAAATAGGACTTGAATGTGTAGATAAGTTGAACTAAGTCCAGATGAAGGCTTAGCCTTTGTTTAGGGTGTTTTAGTTTTACAAAATACTGTCACCCATCCTGATTGACACAAATAGAGACGGTTTCAAGGCACAAGCCCATGAAGAAACTTCCAAGTAAGTAATCATGAAAAGGAAGGTTGACCTCATCATATCACCTCCAGGCTGTGTCTCCACAAGCCCACGGACCCAGAAGAAAACTGCTGTCCACTGTCCTGGACCTTTCCTTTCCTCTTCACAGATCACACATGTTGAATGTATATAATTATGTGGATATGTGTGGATGGTTTATCTTAAATTTTTGTTTGTTTGTTTTGTTTTGTTTTTGAGACAGTTTCTCTGTGTAGTGTTGGCTGTTCTAGACTCACTTTGTAGAGCAGGTTAGCCTTGAACTCACAGAGATCCACCTGCCTCTGCCTCCCTGAGTGCTGGAATTAACAGACCAGACATGTGCCACTGCATAAATTTTTAGGTTTTTTCGGAATCAATAGAATAAATCCTACAAGGAAGACAATACGCTTAATGGTCAAAAAGTCTAAGAAATGGGATACGTAATTCATGTATGTTCTTAAACCTAGCAGATATAATTTCAAGATGGAAAAGTCCTTGATAAAAATAAAACATACAGATATTTTATATTGTTAGCGATGAGGAAGGCAAGAGAAGATGCGCTTGAAAGCAGAAACACATACCTGGCAGTCTCCATAGCAACTGTGGTATCCTGACTCTTATTAGGTCAGCTGTGAGTAAAAAGGGATCGGCGTCCAGCAGTTGTCACCATGGCCTGGCGTGCTACTCTGCCAGAGAACTAATGAGGGGCTGCTGTGGTGTACAGTGCAAAACAGTGGTATCCAAACAGGAGTCACACGGGAAGCTCTGGAGCGCTGCTGACATCAGGCTTGAACAGGCATGAGGGAGGGGCTGAGGTCTGAAATGACCCATGCCCATGCATTCTCCTGGCCTGGAAGTTGATGAGTAGCAGTGTGGCGGGCAGGATCTGAGGGCAGCGGGACACGGGAGTATCGTTATGAAGCTGTGGAGGGGGAGCGCTTGGAAAAGTCCAAGAACGGAAGCTAAGACATCGGCAGGTGAGATGTCCTGAGGGCAACAGGGAGGGGGCAGATTGCTATGGGGAAGACTGAAAGGAAAGATCCAGGAGATCAGGGCGGCCAGCTCTCCTCCAGGTGCCTGGCCTTGTGGAGATACAGCTTGGAGGGGAGATGATGAGGCCAACCTTCCGTTTCATCACTACTTATTTGAAAGTACTTT
The DNA here is from genome assembly GCA_028658305.1 of Pachyuromys duprasi. Taxonomy (NCBI): domain Eukaryota; kingdom Metazoa; phylum Chordata; class Mammalia; order Rodentia; family Muridae; genus Pachyuromys; species Pachyuromys duprasi. Next base: position 12,533 of record JAQQSO010003406.1, read on the forward strand.
CTTTCTGCACTTTGTGCCTGGAAACCTTCTCTGTTATCCGTCAAGATAGGTTACAGTCCTCTGTAAAACTAAAACACCCAAAGTTTCTGTGGCCTAAACAAAAGCCACACCCTCATCAGGGTGGCATATCATTCATTCCATAACATCCCCACTTACTAACCCACTTACAGATCTGCTGTCCCTTGAAGCACTTGCAGATACTGGTTAAAGAAAGGGGTGCTAATTGTCTAGTGTGTTTTTCTTAGAATCTATTTCCATTCACAGATCACAATCATCTGACCACACCCGACATTCCTACTACATGCCTGGAAGGAAGAAAACCAGAGTGTGTAGAGAAGAACCCTCATAGCTGCATGGCCCAGCCTACCTTGCATCAGCAGGCCTACCACCTGCTTTACCCCCATTACCAGGAAACACTGAATTGTTTAACATTTAAGATCTTTAAGCCCCTTGCAGCTTAACCTGACAGGATATCAAGTCTATAAAGAAAGAACACTTTATTCCCTAATCTAAAACATTCTCTCATTGTGGCCTTGCAACATACATCTTGCCCCAATTGAGGCTGACATCATTCATCTGGAACAGTAGTTCTCAACCTTTCTGATGCTATGATCCCTTAATACAGTTCCTCATGGTGCAGTGACCCCCAACCATGAAGAAACTCTTTTTTTTTTTTAATTTATTTATTTTTATCTCAATCACAGGTTAGGTGCTTTGAATCCCAGGCGTAGCCCCCTCCCCCATTCCCTCCTACCCTCCCACTCCCTCCCTCATCTCCTTCTTCCCCGCCCCCTCCAAGTCCACCAACAGGGGAGGACCTCCTTCACTTCCATCCAACCCCAGCTTATCCTGTCTCCTCAGGGCTGGCTGCAAAGTCCCCCCCTGGGATCTAGCCAGTCTGTCACTCCCCGGCTTATATGGGAGAGGGTTGAAGAGTCAGCCATCAAGATCATGACTGAAATAGTCCCTGTTTCCCTGAATAGGGTCTTCAGCCCTACACCAAGTTATCATGGGCCCCATCCGTGAGGGGGTTCCAGTCCACA
>JAQQSO010003407.1:0-13574 GCA_028658305.1 Pachyuromys duprasi
TGTGTCATGTTTATATCCTGGAAAGGTTATCTAAGAAAGGCTCAGTATATCTTCCCTGTGGACTGATGCAGAGACAGGAACAAAGGAAGGGCAGGGCTCATGAGGTTTAATGAGGTACTCAGAGAAGTAGAAGCCTTCAGACTACAGGTGGCTATTCATTAATATGCCTTCTTCCTGTCCCGGGAGAGATTAGGTCTACCTTGCTTTGGTGATCTGAATGTGAATGGCTTTGTTTGGCTTGTATGTTTGAGCACATGGTCCCAAGTTGGTAAAACTTTGGGAAGGATTAGAAAATGTGGCTTTTTGGAGGAGGTGTGTCACTAGAGGCAGGCTTTGAGGTTCCAAAAGCCAATGCTGTATCTCATGTTATTCTCTGCCTTGTACTTGTGCCTTCAGATATGATCTCTCAGCTACTGTTCCAGGGTCATGCCTATCTGCCTGCTGTCATGTTCTTCTGCATAGTCTAGGTCATGGACTTCAACCCTTCAAACTGTAAGCTCCCAATAAACTTTCTTTTATATGTTGCCTTTGTCATAGTGTCCTATAGAAAAATGTTAACTGATACCCTTGCCAAGGACTGGCTTCTTCCTTTCCAAACCGTGTTTTAGCTCACAATAGTGGGGGCTCAGGCATCAATCAGTACACTTAGCAATGACTATTTAACACTTTCTAATTAATCAGGAGTGAACCTAGAATAATAGGTTTACTATTTTTTTCAGATTAGCAAATATTTGTCTTGCCAACCAATGTTTTTTTTTTTTTTTTTCATAATTGGCCTACTTGTCAGTAAGCCATCTACTTGCTCTCATTCTCACTATAGGATAATGCTGGTCCTACACTGGCATGAGCAAGGTACCAACAACTATTCTAAGCTTGATCTTACAGCTTTAAACTTGAGTTTACATGAAATTATATTAAGTGATTTAACATACTCAGATATTTAAAACTGAATTTTCCATGACTTCTGTCTTAGTCACTGTAAAGTGACATTATGACAATGGCAACTATATAAATATCCAATTGTGGGGCTTGCTTAAAGTTTTAGAGGTTTAGTCCATTATCATTGTGGCAGGAAGCACAAAAGCATGCAGACATGCTGGAACAGCAGCTAAGAACTATATACTGATCTGCAGGCAAAGAGAGGGTCTCTGGGTTTGACATAGACTTTTAAAACCTCAAAGCCCATTCCTGTGTTACATTTCCTCCCCAGAGACCCCATCTCTTAATCATTTTAATCCTGTCAAATAGTGCCCCCCTGTTTCTAAGTATTCAAATATATAAGCCTATAGGGTCTATTTTAACTACCAGAGCTCCCATGCATTCTTTTCTATAAGCCATGATTATGAAACATTAACAAAGACGAGAGTATTAGCAATGACAGGGACTTGCGATTCTCACACTTATTTTTGTATCACAATTTAGCTTTATCCATGCTTCATAATGTTTTCCCAATCATGATGTGTTTTGTAGCTTTCATATTCATTCACCACTCTCCTAGTTCCAGACAGACATTATCTGCTCCCTTTATCACTTTTGTGCTACTGTTTTGCTTCTGGTTATTTCCAAAATACCATTGTTTTTATGTGTCTGTCTCCCTGTGTCTCTGTCCCTGTGTATATCTATGTGTCTATATAAGGCTGTGTTCACTGCATATCTCTGTGTATATACATCTGTGTATCTGTGTGTATATCTGCATGTGTGTTTCTATGTGTGTATTTGTTTATTTATCTGTGTGAGAATTTAGATTTAAATGTGCTTATCTCTGTGTATCTATATATGTACTTGTGGGTCTACATGTGTATCTGTGTATAGATGTATATAGGTGTGTATAGATACCTGTCTGCATTTATATGTCTGTATCTGTGTTTGCCTTTGCTTATGTGTCTCGGTGTAACTATGCACCTCTGTATATGTGTAGCTAACTCGATGAATGCATATGTTTCTGTGTACATGGATACCTGTGTATATCTATGTGTGTTCTTATATAAGTATCTTATATAAGTACACTGTTTGTATGTATGGTTGCAAATTTAGAGATCTTACTTCTTACCCTTGTCCAGGATCCTATGCAAATGTTAAAGATTTCCAGCACAGAAAGGTAATTTTATGTTATATCCACCACTGGGAACCAACAGCTTCACCCAGGTGAAGGTGGCTTTGAGATTCTCTCCGTATTGTGCAATGAACTGGAATAGACCTATTATCCCTGGGACATTGCAATCCTGGGATCATCTACTTGTACTAGCATTTGGAAAACTCATTTTTTAAATCAAAATTGAGTTTATTTTAAACTGATGCGTGACAGTTGTCCGTATTAATAGCACACAGATGAAGTAGAATCTGTGCATACAATCTATAAAATACCAGGGGAGATAGAAAATCTACTTTCTGGAACATAGCACTCCTCTCTTATAGTGCTTTGTAGAATATATACTAAGTTACTGTTCCCTCGACTTCCTACAATAGACATAACAGTGAAACTTATTCCCCTGATCTAATTATATTAGGGCACCCATGATACTAACTTCCTCTAGCCCTTTCTATTTCTCTTCTAGCCTCTAGAAATCACTGTTCTTTTCTCCATTTTTGAGTCCGATGATCTTTTTCAAAGTTTCACACATAAGTGTGATCATGCTGTGTTTGTCTTTCTGTGTCTGGCTTATTCTACTTATACTTCAGTTCCATCCATTGCTTTTGCTGTGGACAACAGGGTTTCATGCTCTTCATGACTGAGTATTACCACAGTGTGCACATATACCACATTTTATATACTCGTCCATCTGCAGATACACACTTTGATTTTCCAATAACATCTTTCCTATCTGAATAGTACCACCGCAAACACAGGTGTAAGATAATGTTTTTACTTTTCCACAAATACCTTAAAGACGGCTTGCTGGGTTCTCTTTATGTATTGTTTTTTGTTATGGGTCTTTAAAGTCCCATTACCAGTAGCACAAAAGACTTTCCCCTTTTCCATACCCTACCAGGTAGCTTGTTTTATGATTTTATTATCGCCATCAGAACAGAGATGGCATGCTCATCTTAATGTGGTTTCCCTTAATGTGGCATTTCCCTGATGAGTAATGTAAATGATTGTTTTTTATGTCCTTGTTGACCATTTTTCTGTCTTATTTTGAGAACTGTCTGCTCAAAAAGTTTAGCCATCTTAATTCAGATTATTCATTTTCTGGGGTTCTTTTTGGTTTGTTTGTTTTTCTTTGTATATTGTAGGCATCTATGCTTTATTAGAAGATAAACATAGCATTTGTCAACTATCTGGCTATGTTATGTCAGAATCTACAATGGCCTCTTATGTGTCTACCAGCTAGGTTGATAGACATTGGCAGTGTGTGCCAGCCATTGGTAAAGTGGCCTTCTGGGGTGTAGTATTGCTATTTGTGTAGTTTTGCTATTGTGACTGGTTGAGGAGCAGAGGGCATGCCTACTAGCTAGCTGTTTGTTGGCTTCCATAGGAAAGATTTTCTGGGGTGTCATGAGGGTTCAGAAATTGGGATCTTGGCCTTTCTGCTGGGTCAGTGTTCTGAGATCAGTGTTAGGGTCTTCATGCCAATACACATGAGCATCATGGAGTGACGGCAGACACTCCATGGGAGTACATTCTACCAGTACATTGGGAGTACATTCTACCAGTTTGTTTTCACTGAGTCAATGAGTCATAGCTGCTGAGCATCAGGGAGTGTACAGGGTGTTTACCATGGGTGGCTGCTTGTGGAAATGCATTTGCTCCTTGTAGGCTTAGATTTTTCACCAAACCTACTTTATTTAGGGTTCTTAAGCATGTTTACCTCCCTTCCAACCTGCCTCAACCTTAGATAGGAGATTGATAGGGTAAAGGGCTGTAGTCTTCTTTCATTTACTTCCTGCTGATTAATGTTGATGGGTCATTAGAAAATTACCAGACTCAGTCATCAGAATATCAGCAGTCCAGTTCAAAGGCCAACACAAAGCAGCAACATGAAGTCCGTGAAAACCGCAAGAATCAGTTGGCTTGCCCGGAGAAACTCTGTGTAAAGTCACGTGTCGAAGCACAAAGGTCAGTGCAGTGTTGTCAATCCAAAAGCAATGTTTCACTCTGCCTGGGCCTCTATGTATGTTGTCTTCTTAAAGTCCACCCACAGATGTTCTCAGCTGGACAAAGTCCTACCTCTTGCATGTGAGTGGTCACAGCAAAACATCATATGCCCTCTCACAAGCCAACCTGTGGAAAATATCACAGTGCCCAGCTTGCAGTAAAACATCGCATGGCAAAACTCAGTGTTCAAGGAGGCCAGCCTCTACATTTTAGATTGGTTCACTTTCAATTTTCTTTTTTTTGTGTGTGTGTGCTTTAATATTTTTTAAAAATAAATTTTCATACAATATATTCTGATCACAGTTTCCTCTTCCCCATCTCCTCCCAGATTCTTCCCACTTACCCACCGATCCAAATCCATTCCTCTTTCTCTTTAAAAGACAAACAGGCAAAAACAAACAAACAAACAAACAAACAAACCAGAATTTGAAAAATTGAAGAAAAAGTGTGAGAAACACACACACACTCCTCATAAAAATATAAAACCTGAAAGCATACTATACAAAATGTCAGAGCAAGGTAAAAATGCCCAAATAAAGCAAAATGAGTCAAAAATAATATTCTGGGTTTTTTTTTTTTTTGTGCTAGCTGTCTGCTGTTGGGCATGGGGCCTGGCCTTAAAAATTTGCTATAGCCAGTGAGACACAGATCATTTTTATTCTTTTAAAAAAGAAGTTATTCAAGGCCATGGTCTCATTTGTTAAAAGACAATCACCTTTTCATTGATTGCCTTGCACTTTTTTAAAAAATCAATTGATTATACACATACAGAATTAATTCTGGGCTTTGTTTAGTTTCATTAAATTATATGCCTAACATTATGCCAATAACATACTTTCTCAATTGATGTAGTTTTATGGTGTATTACGACATCAAGCAATATAAGTCCTAGAGCTTTGTTCTTTTATAAAGAATAGTTTTGGCCTTTCTAGGTCTTATGAATTTACACATGAATTTTATAGGCAGATTCTCAATTTCTATCAAAAAGCCTGAAGGAATTGTAATTAAGATTGGTATGAACTTACACATCAATTTAGAAAGCAAAATATCTTTTTGATAATTGGTTTGACCTATGAAGATATGTCTCTTCATCCTTATACTTTCAAGATTTTTTAGACAAGTTTCAGCATGTTGGATTTTATAGATATTTGGTCAAACTTATCAATTATTTCAAAAGTTCTGAGGGTTTTATAAACAGCATAGCTTTAAATTGTTACTTTATGATTGCTTATTGCAAGTTTGTAAAATTTCATTACAGTAAAATAGAAGTGATGATAGAAATTGAGGAGGTTGGTGAAACTTAGAGAGAACAAGAGCTCCACAATGACTAAACTGAGCAGGGCACAGGGGTCTTGTATGAGACGGTTTCTACAACCAAGGACTACGAGTGTATATGTCCTGGAACCCCTGTGCAGATGGGACCCAGGATAGCTTGGCGTAGGACTGGAGGGCCTAGTGAGGGAAGCAGGGACTGTTTCAGTCTTGAACTCGATGGCTGACTCTTTGACCCTCCCCCATACAAGCCGGGGAGTGACACAGTGGCTGGATCCCAGTGGAGGACATTGCAGCCAGCCCTGAGGAGACAGGATGAGCTGGGGTTGGATGGAAGGGGAGGAGGTCCTCCCCCGCTGGTGGACTTGGAGTGGGCCAGGAGGAGATGAGGGAGGGTTGGGGAGGGTGGGAGGGAGTGGGCGGGCTGGGCATGGGATGCAAAGTACCTAACATGTGATTGATAACAAAAAATAAAAAAATAAATAAAAAATAAAAAAAAATTACTGATTAATTTAATAGAAATACTAATTTCATACATTGAGTTTTTAAGCCTTGGTAAACTTTATAATTATCTTTTTGCAGTTTTTTGAGTTTTTCTACACATATGATTATGTCAGTGGTGAATAATGATAATTTTATATATTTTTCCCTAAGCTGATCTTACAAACATCCACATTCAGGAAGCAGAGAGTGATGAGTGCTTAGCTCATTTCTCCTTATTGAGTTCAGGATCCCATCCTGTGAAATCCTGCTGCCTATGGTAGGTGGGGTTTTCTTACCTTCCTTTGGTCTAGTCTCTACAATCTTTCACAAGTTGCCTAGACACTCATTCATCTAAACGATTCTAGATCAAGTTCACAAGATCATTCATCACAATATTTAACTGAAGATGTTGTTTGAGATTGTATTATCTATCCTTTGTTTTATAAGAAGTTAGTGCAAAACTTAGATAAACAACAAATGTTTATCACCACATAATTTCTGTGAGTTATGTATTGCAAAGAACTTTAGTCGAATGGTTCTAGCTGAGTTTTTCTTGAGTTTTTAGTTCATTAAAATAGTTTATCCTTATTTAAGATTCTTATTTGTGTAGTTTTAGAAACTCAGACTGGTGTTTAGTCTGCCAAATTCTGTTTTATTCAAGAATGAAATAAAAGTCCATACAGATTGCAAAGTAGAGAGGAATCTTTATTTAAAATGCAGCAAAAACATGGAGTAGAAAGGAATGCACTGTCAAGATTGACACTGAGACACTTGAGTGAAAATACTCAAGGCCATGATTATTGTTTTTTTTTTTATGGGGAAGGAGAAGTTCGTAAGGGCTAATTTGGTGATTCTCTATTTTGATTGACAGGCATGGGTTGTGTACATGTTTGCTCACTGTAAATATTCCCTCCCATACTGTTTCAGATCTTAAATATATATATCATGAATTTTCCCTTAAAAGTTTATCTAGGGACACAGTTTTGCCATATTTTGCATGCATTCAGACCAAGTTCAGGGAGGTTCAACCCTCCAGCCTTCAGATCACAATATATTAGGACTATTTTGTTGATGGTTGTTAAGATCGTTAGGGAGGTAAAACCTATTTTGTTGTTTGGAGTGGGATATGCACGCAGCTCCACGATAGTAGTGGTCTTATGTTGCTGACAGGTTCTGGCTCTGTAGTTAGAGAGATGCATATGAGCAGCCTAAACCAAGCAGAGTCCTTGTGTTACTAGATGATGTCTGATGCTTTCCTGCCTCAGTCTGATTTCCACTACCAACAATTGCTAGTGAAGAGAGAAAGTCACTGAATTTGTATGTGGAAGACATAAGCTGACAACCTGGCTGATGATGATCTCTTTCTTCAGAAGCACAGAACCAGGCTTTACTGCTGCCCAGGGGGTTAGGCATTCAGGGGGTTTTTGGTATACTCCATCTTCAGAGAAGGGAGACGTGCTGTACTGTCCATGGCTGCACTTTTTGACAAGAAAGGTAAGGATCCAATTCCTTGCTCACTTGCTTGGCTCTATCAGGCTTCAATTCTTTGCCAAGTATTTACTGAAAACCTCAGTTTTTTACCACATGGATCTCTCCACAGGTTTCTAACTGTCCTCACAGTAGCTGAATGTAGCTGAATGCTCCAGACTGAATTATCTGGAACAGATTTTTTTTGTTTGTTTGTTTTGGTCTACATAGATGAAAGCTGTGGTCTTTTTTGTAAAATACTATCAGAAATACAAGCACATAGCCTCTGAGATGGTCTGTTCATCAGATGTGTGTCACTGAACCCTTTAAAAAGGGAAACATATGAAGCATGCTGTGGATATATTTTAGAAATCATCACAAGACTTTTATATAGCCCATGAAGATCACAAAGACTTCAATATTTAAGGATTTTTTTCTTCATATAAAAATTTACCTGATATGGTCTAAAAACTGAAGATTATTTTTGTTATCATGTCAAAGGGATAATCATATTGTCATGGAGAACTAACTTTAATATATTTTTGAAATGTGATAATAATCAGTTTATGTTCTGGATACTGTGGAAATGGAAAGGATCTAAGGAAATAACTATAGACTCTATCTAACATTTTAAAAACAATTACATACAAATTAAAGAAATTTAATTAAATGGAACTTCAACCTTTGCCTTCAAATACTTACAAGTTCATCTTGGGAGCATCAGTTGAGATTACTTCCAGGTTTAGTACAGGGGTGAGGAGATGGATTATGTGTTATGTCTTTGTTTTTTTTTAAACTGTAGACACCCACTTGGATAAATTTTATGTCTAATTTTCTAACTTGTATAGACATTTCTTAAAGTGTCACATGATGAGCTGTTTCGGAAGGTCCTAGCCTAACAGTGAACATTACCACAGATGACTCACTCTGTTTCAAGGTTCTAATAGTGTAATATATACAATGCCTGAAATCTGTTATTTTTCTCAAAGTTAGTGTGTTTACTGTAAGAAAAGCAGAAGATATTTAAAATGCTTTCTCTTTTATTTGCCTAATTCAGTTTCATTTCACCATGGGAACTTAGAAAACCCATGCTTATAAATATTGGCTTCACATATTTTCAGCCTTAATATCACGATTACTGTTAAAGATGTATTTTTAAATTTATTTTGTTTTTATTTTTGAAATTAAAATATAGTTATTTCGTCTTCTCCTTTCCCTTTCCTCACTCTAACCTCTCATGTACTCATTCCACTTTCTCTTGAATTTAGGACTTCTAGCCTCTTTTTCTTCAGTTGCTGTCTCATACACAAATGCACATACAGACACGAAGATACAGACATATAGACACACGTGGACACACACACGTGGAGACACACACAAAAGGGCATCAACAGACATACAGACATGCTCACATGGATGGAGAAAAGCTCATGAGGTCCCCAACCCTAGACAAAGAAGTACAGGGACCTAAGGAATGTCGGGAGTAGGGGAAATAGTTTTCTCCTCGGAAGCACTCCCAGTTGGTTACCCAGTGGTCAGCCCTGGAGTTGTTTTGTCTTCTGCTCAAAGGTGTCTTCAGAAAACCGACTGAAATGGTGTAAAAATAGAATATTCTGTACAGTTTAAATTCTTTATTATTCTAGGCCCCTCATGCATCTTGTCTAGAAGAATAACTAGATTCACCTGCAATTTTGGTGACAGCCTGTGTACCTGGAGGGACGTGGGCACATTCTGTATGTGTGTGTGCATGTCTAAGTGCTGTCCTTTAACTACACCAACTTCAACACACCTCAAACCACTCCTGGGGCCTGCTAAAACTCAGATTCCTAGCCCTTCTTTCTCCAGAGAGAACTAGAATGTCACGATGGAGAACTGGGAATCTGCCTTTCCACCAAGTGCCTATTGCTGCTGAGGCTGCTGGCCAGGAGCTCACATTTGGTGGGCATATCAAAACCAAATTTGTATACTAATTACATGGCTATTCTTATCTGTTTTTACTAAACTAACTAAATCTTGTCCAAATATTTGATCTTGCAGGACATAGAACATAGTCAACCCTCTTATCAGGATTGAGTGATGCTTTATTTTACTCCTTGGAAATTTCATTCATATATACAATGTATCTTAGTTAGCCACATCTTCCACTCCCTCCCTCTAAATACTGTTGCCCCTTAACCTACCTTTCATCTCCCTTCCAATTTCATGCCATTTAAAAAATATCCTCATAAGGCTATTTAGTGCTGCCCATGTGTGGCTGTCTGTGGGCCTGTTGGCGGGGGCATGGGCAATCTATCTATGAAAAAAATCACCCTCCCTCCTTCAGCAGCCATAAACTACCTCAGCTGGGGTTGGGCAACAGGATAACACCATCTTGCCCATGCTACAATTTTTGACTCATGATCTTGTAGAAGTACTGCTTGGGCGCTTACAGAAAAGGGTGGGTTGATGACATTTTGATTTTTATCATTATTGATTGTGTGAAGACTATAAATCACATAAATGCATAATAAAAATTACGGAAGCTTATTTCAGAAATCGTTGGAAATTCTGTTCTAATCCAAAGCCAAAATTTACTGAATGTCTTTTTGGCGGGGGGGTGGGGGCATGCAAATGAAACTCAAGTTAGCAATTCAGACAAGCAATTAAAAAATAAATAAAGCAAATTCTTAAGCACAATACACTGCAGGGAAATACTACTTTTATACTTCTTATTGTAGAGGAATGACAGTAGAAAAACACTTTAAAAGCCTGATTTTCATAATTAAACCATTATATTTCTCCAAGAGCAGAATATTGTATGTGCATTAAAAAAAAGAATAGAAAATTCAAATTGATGCCTTTAGGACCAAGAAGACTCACATAAATTCTAACCAGAAAGAACAAGCTAAAGGTATCTCAACACCTTATCTCAAATTATACCACAGAGGCATATTAACACATTCAGCATGGTGCTGGCCTAAAAACAGATATATAGAGCAACAGTCTGGAATTGAAGATCTGTATATTAAAGTACAAAGATACATCTAACTTTGTTTTAAACAAAGCTGTTTAAAATACACAATGCAGAAAAGGCTGACTAAAAAGGAAATCATCATTAAACAGCTTAAAAACCTTATTTAGGGGACATATCAGGCTGATATTGGAGGACATGGCTCTTGGCTGTGTGCTTCAATTTGAGAAGGCTTGATTCTTCCTATGAATAGACTCAGGAGGACCCGAGTCTCTTTTCTGTGTGGTTTTCCCAGTTGACAGTTGAATCGGTTGTGTCCGGTGGTTCAGGGAACTATGTCTTTTTCAATACTGTATTATACAATTTAGAGTGTTTGGCTGCTTTGCTCAAGGGGAAAATGCAGGTTTGTTATCATTTAAATTTTTGTTTGCCTGATTGTTGATGCAGCTGAGAACACATTTGACTGTTTATTTCTACAGTTATCTTCTCTTCATCCAAGTGACAGCACTGTCAATACTTATCTCCCAATATTTATGTGTGTGAATTATAATTTTCATATTGACTGGAAGGTATTTCTTTTGTGTTTTATTAAACTTTGTCAGTTAGTGTGTTAATTAACTTCTCATATAACTTATAATATACAGCATCATTTTGACGCTATTGGTGAACATCTGGATTTGGTTTAATGAAGCACTTTGTATTGATCTTTTCTTTTAAACTTTTTTTTTTATATTTGTAAAATGACTTTCTGCCAAGGTCATGGGATACTCTACTTTTCTTCTGAAAGTTTTTAGTTTGTTTTACATTCACTTATTATCAGTGACAGCGAGTGACTATATGCACGTGTGTGTGTGTGTGTGTGTGTGTGTGTGTGTGTGTGTGAGAGAGAGAGAGAGAGAGAGAGAGAGAGAGAGAGAGAGAGAGAGAGGTATGAAGCTGCTATGGCAAGCACATGGAGGTCAGAAGACAAGTTTTTGGAGTAAATACTCTCATTTCACTTGTTGGCGTTTTCACCTGCTGAGCTACCTCCATGGTCTTGATATTAATTTTTGTAAGAAAAGTGATATAGGATTCTGAATTCCCTTCTATCTCCTTGTTTGCAGAGTTTGTTGAGCAACTTCTTTTCTCTCCACGTATTGACAGTGTCACTTTTGTCAAATTATTTCAGTGAGTTCATGGACATGGGTCTGGGCTCAGTCCCTCTCTCATGCGATTTTATTTACTATAGCTTTCAATCAAAACATGGTATAATAGGAAACTTTTATTCTCTTTATATAATCTTTTTGTTGTTTGTTTTCTCTTTTTCATGTGTATGTATGTGTGATGTATTGGCATGTGTATGTTTGCATATGTGGTATGTATGTGTGCGTGTGCACATGCATGCACACACAGGTGCACATGTATGTGGAGGCCCAAGATTGATGTTAGGAGTCTTCTGAGCTCTTCCACCTTATTCTCTGAGGCAGGATCTCTCAGTCAAAATCAGAGCTTGACAATACATCTAGTCTTAGTGACCAGTTTGCTTACCCCTAAACCTCCATTTCTAAGGCTAGAATTTCAGGGAGGCTGCCATGCTTATCCAACGTGTATGTGGGTTCTGGGGCTCCAAATTGCAGTCTTCTTGCTTGCATGGCTAAACCATCTCCATTGGCCAGTTCTCATGGTGTCATAATTTTTAAATGTTTTGTATATTTGTATGTCTACATGTGTGTGTGTGTTTGTGTATGTGTTTATGGTGTATGTATAAAAGTATGTGTATGTGTGTGTGTAAAGTCAGAGGAAAACTAGAGGGAATCTATTCTCTCCTTGTATCATGAGGTTCTTCAGGATCAAACTCAGGTAGTCAAGCTTGGTAGCAGATTCCTTTACCTGATGAATTAATTGCTCTCCCACAGTCTTATCCCATTAAAAAAATATTTAGAAGTTGGGTCATGGTGTGGTTAGGAAGTATTTGTCTAGTATATATGAGTCCCTGTGTTCAATTCTCATCACTGTAACCTTTTTTTGCTTAAAATCTTCTTTTGCTTCTATAAATCAATTTTTATTTTATACTTATAATTTTTCCTTTTATTTAAAATAGATTCCTTTTTCAAACAGTATATACTGATAACAGTTTCCCTTCCCTTCCCTTACTCTTCCCAGTTTCTCCCCAACTCCCTTTTTCTTTCGATTCACTCCTTTTCTGTCTCTCATTAAAAAAGAACAGGCTTTTTGTAGATATCAATCATACATGACAAAATGAAACATAATAAGATAAAGCAAAAACCATCACATTGAAGTTGGACCAGGCAACCCAAAAGAAAGAACAAAGTTCCAGGAGCAGGCACAAGAGTTCGGGACCCACTTATTCATACAAACAAGAATACTGTAAAAACACTAAGCTGAAAACTATAATATATACACAGAGGACCTAATGCAGACCTGAGTAAGCCCTGTGCTTGCGTCTTCAGTCTCTGTGAGCTCACATGAGCCTAGCTTAGTTGATTTGGAGGACCTTGCTCTTCTAGTGTCCCCCACTGCCTCTGGCTCTTTCACGTTCTGCACTTTCTCTTAATGCAGGGTTCCCTGAGCTCTAAGGGGAGTGATATAATTGAGACACCCCATTTAGACATGTACATTCCAAAGACTCTCTCTCCCTAAGTAACTTCTGTTTGTGGGTCTCTGCATCTGTTGCTATCTGCTGCAGGAGGAAGCTTCTCTGGTGGTGACTGAATACGCAGAAAAAATTTCACTGGGATTCACCAAAGCTTTTTAAGATCAAGAGTGTTCGGTTATCATTTATTTATTAGTTAATATCCACATATAAGTGAATATATACTATATCTTTCTGGGTCAGGGTTACCTAATTCAGGATTATGTTTTTCTAGTTCCATCCATTTGTCTGAAAATTTCACGATGCCATTTTTTATAATAAATTTATTTATTTTTATATCAATCACAGGTTAGGTTTTTTGCATCCCATGTGTAGCCCCCTCCCTCACTCCCTTCCACCCTCCCTCATCTCCTCCCCGCCCCCTCCAAGTCCACCAACAGGGGAGGATCTCCTCCCCTTCCATCTGACCCCAGATCATCTTCTCTCCTCAGGGCTGGTTGCAATGTCCTCCCCCAGGATCTAGCCAGGCTGTTACTCCCTGGCATGTATGGGGGAGAGTCGAAGAGTCAGCCATCAAGCTCAAGACTGAAACAGGCCCTGTTTCCCTTACTAGGGTCTTCAGTTCACCAATGAGTTATCATGGGCAACATCTGAGCAGGGGATCTAGGCCATATCCATACATGGTCCCTGGTTGGAGAAACTGTCCCATATAA
>JAQQSO010003408.1:0-13573 GCA_028658305.1 Pachyuromys duprasi
ATTTCGAGTGGGAGTTAAAGGGATCACAACTCTTTAAGGGGAACAGGTCACAAGTGTGCGCTCTCTAGATTTTTCCGGTCACTTTCAACTTTCTCTCCATTCTCGGTCTGGTCTGGAATTCATTCTGTAGCCCAGGAAAGCCTTAAAATGAGCGCCAATCCACCCGCCTCAGTTCCCCAAAGTTACACAATCAGATATGTGAGTAACCACGCCTGACCACCAAGACGCTTTGTTTTATTTTATTTTGTTTTTCTGTTTTGGTTTTGTTTTGTTTTGTTGGCAGGAGAACAGTGACGCACCCCGCCTGAGCGCTCCGGATGCGTTACTTTGCTTTGGTCTCGGAGGCGGCTTCCAGTCGAAATAAAATTAGAACAAACGATGCAAAACTGAGCTCAATTGTTTTACCCCGAACTAAGTAGAGCCCTTAAGCTTCATATATTTTTAGGACTTTTGTAATTTTTAATTTCTAAAACGTTTGTAGTTTTCATACACACTCTTCATAACTTATTTTTATTCTAAGCTCGAAAAAATGATTGCTTTTCCTTGAACGACAACTGCTGATATATTTTTTTTAAAGGGTGAAGAAATGGTTCTTGGCGTCCCGGACCCCAGTCCTAGACAAAGAAATATATCTAACAGCATGTACAAAGGAAGAACACGTAGTAGCGGGACGTCGTGGCCTCGAGCCGCGGCGAGAGGGGTTGACTTTGATGGCTCCGAACGGGAATCTTGGTCTTAGTAAGTTAAAACAGCGCTGGGGGAAGAGAAGAACGTCTAATAGCAGACCCGCTACCTCTGCCGCGACAGCAGCTCTTCCCAGAAGCGCGAACTCCGCCTTCGCCCAGGATTTTGTAGGGTCTCGGATTACTGCTCCGGAGCCTGAAGAGGACCAGTCAGGAAGAACCTCCTGCAGGGTAGGAAAATAGGGAAAACTGCCCCTTGGTTGTCTCGTTTCCGTAGTTCACCGCTATTGGAACTTTCAGGAAATGTTTAAAACTTTATCCGTCTCCCTCTCTCCGTCCTCATTTCCATTATTGTTTGAGGCTGTTTTAATGTGCTCCTTTCAGGAATTTCCTGCCACCACTAGGAATTTTAAAATCAAAATCTCCAACTTAGCAGCTTTTTCCATGTGTGGAATCAGCCAAGCTGATTTCCGAAGACATCAGGTCCGGCCCAACCCTCCCAGCAGCCTCTCATCCTGGTTTCCTCTAACCTGTTCGTTAGCCTTTGTGAATCTAAATTGCTCCACTTTTTGAAGGTTGAAGTAATCAGAATCTCCAGGGGTCTGGCCGGGTCTCTGCTGCCCGGGTCGTGTGCCATTTCCCCTTCCCTTCCCCCCAGACTCGCCCCGCTCCGTCCTTCCCTCAGACTCTGAGATTGCTTCTGAAAGCTACGTATTGCTCCCGTTTAAAACAAAACAAAACAAAAGAAAAGAAAACAGATCTTTGAAGACTTGTATGAAAAGAAAGTATGGAAAGACTTGCAGAGTCCTTGGTGTGTTTCTTCCTAGTGTCATTTAAGTTGTGTAAGCCAGTGGGGAGCTACCATTGAGAGAGGAACAGTAGAAGTAGGACGGGAGGGAGACTTGATTGGGGTAAAGGGTTTGTACTGAGCGCCAGTGCTGAAACATACAATCTGCTACTGAAAGTAACCTGGATCTGAGTGAGTTTCTTCTATTTCCGACAATGTTGATATTGCAGACAGATTCATAAGAAACGATGAAGTCTTCTTTTTGTGTGTATTTCTAATAGAACTATCAGGTTTGTATGTAAATACCACCAGGGATTTACATAACTTTGACCTGCCTGTGGTCCCTGACCAATCCCTTTTTCGTTGATCTGGACCTGGAACAGTGTGGTCCAGTACCGGTTCTGACTCCAACCAGCATATCACAGTGACATCTTCCTGTATTTAGTCTTCATTTTGTCGTCTTTTTCACTCTTTTCCCAGCATTTGTGAATTTCTAGTGTACGTACTTCAGTCTTAGTCCTTCATTCCACTCCATGGAAATAAAAAATATGCTGTTCATTCTCCTACAAGATTGTCTGGAAAAGTTAGGCTTCCGCTTGACTGTAAATATAAACTTATTTTATCCTTATATAAAAAAAGAATCTATTGCATCATCTGAATTTCTTGAACAGATTATACATTCTGATAATTTAATACAACCATGGTGAAAAAATAAATGCAGAACAGAACAATTTTATTTGTTTTAGTTTTTTAAAGATTTATTTTAATTGTGTGTGTGTGTGTGTGTGTGTGTGTGTGTGTGTGTGTGCATGTACACATGTGAGTTCAGGTGCCTGTGGAGCCCAAACTCATCAGATCCCCCTGAATCTCCATTTAAACTCCTTTAATATAAGTGTATGAATGTAAGTATGTAACTTAAAACACTCATAAAAAGCTAGGTGTGGTGACATACACTTTAACCCCAGCACTCTGGGGGCAGAGGCAGGCAGATCTCTGAGTTCAAGGCCAGCCTGGTCTACAAAGTAAGTTCAAGGACAGGCAGGGCTTCTATAAAGAGAAACAAAGAAACCCTGACTTATAAAAAACAACCAACCAAACAAACAAAAACAGCACTCACACAGTAGTACATATCTATATGCCATTCTCTAGGGTCTTTAATGTTAATATCCCTACCTATAAGCCTTCCTTTGCCTTGCCTCCTCCAGGCCCCATTTATTTAGCCTGTTGTGTTACTTATTTCAATGTCCCCAACTCATACCATTATGTTTTATCCCCTTCCCCTTGAGGCCTACCTCCAATGGCCTTTTAGCAGTTTTCTGGCTGCTATGGGCATTCCAACTTAAACAAGTGTCTAAAGATTCAAATCTAGCATCCAAATGAGACAAAACATGCTGGTATTTCTGGGTCTGGGTTACCTCACTCAGAATGACTATTTCTAGCTCCAGCCACTTACTAGTGAATTTCGTAATTGCAGTTTTCTTTACAGCTAAATATATCATATACCATTGTGTAAATGCACGCTGCTTTTCTATCCACTCGCCAGCTGATGGGCATCTAGGCTGTTTCTGTTTCCTGCCTGGTGTGACTAAAGCAACAATGAAGAAAATGAGTAACAATGAAGAGGGATGAATAAACATGTCTGTAGTAGAGAGTAGAGTCCTCTGAGCATATGGCCAAGAGTGATATATCTGGGTCATGTGACGGATCTATTTTAGCCTTTTGAGGGACCGTAGACTAATTTCCTGCGATAGTACCAGTTCACACTCTGTTCCCCACAGCCACTTTTTCTTTTTAATCTTAGCCATTCTGGGTGGAGTAAAAGCATAAAGTAGTTTTAATTTGCATTTCCCAGAGCCTAAGGATGTTAAACATTATATATATATTTCTCAGCCATTTGTATTTCTTCTTTTGAGAAATCTATTTACTTCTGCACCTTAACTTAATTGAGTTGTTTACTTCATTTAGGGTTTTTTTTTTGACTGTTTGTTTAGCTTTTTGAATTATTTAGATACTCTTTCAAATGTATAGCCAGTATTTTTTCCCATGCTATAAGCTGCCTCGTTACAAGTAGAGAAGATGTATGTGGTTGTTGAAAGCAATTGTCTGAGGTAACTTGGGATACACAGTTTTCACCAAGTGCTCCTACAGGGAGGATAGTTCCATGATGCTATGTTAGAGTATAACCCACTCTTGGTAAAGTGCAAAGAACAAATCTTTTCTACCTATTATGTTCCTGTAACACTGAAGAAGAAAAAAATTACAGTGGAAAAATATGGAAAGTGATAGAATAAGACTTGCCAATATGTGGGGATAGAGCATCCTAACAAAAGCTTGGGCTCTAAAGGTTACAGCTGACAAACTTGTGAAATGCAAAGCAATTCAGTGTGGCTGGAACAGTGAGCCCAAGAGCAAGGGGTTATGAAATTAAACTGTGAAGGCTACAGGAGTCAGGTTATGTGCAGTTTCAATGGCCACTTTAAATGCTCTCTATTTGACTTTGAGTAAGACAAGGTGTCAGGAGTATGTCCTTCACCATAGAGGGAATAGCTGGTCTTATAGTTAATGGAATCTCCTGTCTGCTAAGTGGAAATGACCACGTGCAGAAAAAGGAGACCCCTTTAAGAGGCTTCTTAGACAAGGCAGTGAAATGGTATCTCAGAGGTAAGAGCATTGAAGTGTAAGAAGCCACCAAATCCTTGATACAGTTTTAAAGATCTAGCAAAGTTAATTGATGAATTATTGTCACAGATAATTACAATGTACAGTCGGTGGAATTTGGTGTTTAGCAAAGAAAGAGAGATGAATTCCAAACTGAGTGGAGCTGACTTTCTAGTTAGAGGGACAGCAATCTATAAATATGAATATATGTATAATACTTCTCACAGTTGGGGCCTGAAGGGATATCTCAGCAGTTTAGAATACTTGTCACTCTAGGAGAAGACCCAAATTTGCTTCACCTACATGGTGGCTTACAATCATCTATAACTCTAGCTCTGGGGGATCTCACATCCTCTTCTGGTCTCCCTGGGCACTAGACATATGTACAAAGTCCTTATACATAAAAATTAGCAAGGTATTTAACCTAAATACTTCTTATAGGGCCTTGAAAGGCATAAAACTTCAAGCTAGACAGAGGGATAAAGAAGGGCCATACCTTTGACAATAAACATTTTTTCTGTCTTCTGTTCCCAATGCTGCCTTCAAACTTGCTATGTGTGGCTGACGGTGACTGGACTTCTGATCCTCACCTCCACCTCCTGAGTGACGCGATCACAAGCGTCCTGGTCTTGCATCACCACACCTGACTAGTTTGGTGGTGGAGATTGCATACTAGGCAAACATTCTACCCCCGAGCTATACCCCAGCTCACTTTGCCTTTGAAAAAAGTGATACTGTGACCTTAGCTTTTTCTGAACATTAAAGATTAAGGGAGTAAACCCCACAGACTTATGAAAACGTAGCAGCTCACAGAGAGGACAAGCACTATGAAGAATGCTGAGGAAGCATAATCCACTACAGGCTGTAAGAAGTTCTAGGGAAAGAGTGGTAGGATTGTAGGTCTGAGAGAGGGGTGAAGGTAATGTGGGAAGGCTGGAAAGTGATGTTTGGGACCAAAGAACCAAGGGAAGACCGATTGTTGGGACAACCAAAGATATTTCGAGAGGAAGGAGGAAGTAAGAGAGAAAGGAAGCCTGAGGGTGCAAGAGGAGGTACTGGAAGATAGAAAGGGAAGAGACTGGAAGAATAGGAAATTTACAGGGAAAAAGCTGACTGTGGCAAGGAGGAAACTGAGATGGGGGAGGGGGGACAGAGAAAAAGAAAGCAAGGCGCAGAGAGAATTGCCTTGTCAGCCATCTACCACTGACTCTGGCGTCTGGCTATGCTTTAGCGATTACTACAGACGCCTAACCTGCCAGGAGAGGCATCCCAAAAGAAACACCTCTCGTTAAAGACAAAGCCCAGCCCTGGGACATAATATAAGTTTTCAGTGATGGGGAAAGAGTAGGGTGCCTGGAACCCTTACACAGAGTACTGGAAAGGATGGCGGTCAAGGTTCCATGGTTGGGCTTCTTGCTTCTGGTTTCCCTCTGGGGGCTGTCAACTCCAGGTAAGAGGGGTTGAGGGTCAAGTAGAGAGACCTATAGAGCCCAGCCCAATTCTCATGCCTTCCTGTTTCACAGCCCTGCTTCTCAGGCGCCTGAGAGAACACATTCAGAAGTTCCAGGAGAGCTCTAGCCTGCACCTAGGCTTTGGCCTAAGTCAGGGTCTTGTGGCTGCCCCCAAACAAGGGTGGTTAGAGCAGCCCCTGGATCCCTTCAACGCATCTGACAAGCGAACCTTCCTGCAGGTGAGGTCACTGTCCACTGTACTCTCTTGTCAGTCCACTTACTCTACACTTGTCTGTGTTCCCCCTAACACACCATGCTTTCTAACCTACCCTGCACACCTGAAATCTCAGAATTTGAGGGGTGAAGACAGGAGGATCGGGAGTTCAATGTCATTCTAGGCTTCATAATCAGTTAGAGGCCAGTGCCATGACATAAGACTGTCTCACAGAGGGGGGGAAAAAAGAGCAGATTTTAACATGTAGCAGAAGTCCAAACTTGAAATCAGTAGTGACAGCAGGTGTTAGAAAACCACACAAAGGAATAAATAAATTTACCCTATTTCATTTACTATCTCTGTATATAGTCGGCAAAGTTTGCCCCACTACTCCTAAACCTCGTCACTACTTATTCTGTATAATTACGGCTTCACAAAATAGCAGAGGCCTGCCGTGCACTAGCCAGCTCCCTCTTTCCTGAGGGTTCCAAAATACAAACACAAATAAGAGCATCTACTTTTTCTTTTTTCTTTTTCTTTTTTTCTTAGGAAAATACTTTTATTGAGCACACTGCAAAAGCACAGCCAGCTGGGGCGTAACTAGAGTGCCCACCTCTGCATCCCAGGGCCCCAAAATCTGTTTTTATAGTTATGTGCTCTAGACAAGTCCAGCTAAAACAACATTGAGTAGATGGGTAAATTCTTAGAGAAAAGGTGGGAGTGAAGGAGGAAGGAGTCAGGATGCTCACTGTCGTTCCTTCTCTCTCATCCCCACCCCTAGCGGTACTGGGTGAATGATCAACACAGAGCTGGCCAAGGTGCACCAGTATTTCTACACATAGGTGGTGAGGGCAGCCTTGGGCCTGGCTCAGTGATGACAGGTAAGAAGCAAGGTGTGGGGAGCTGATGTTGACCAGGGAGAGGACCTATAGATGACAATATCATGAGACCTGAGAAGTTCCATTGCTCATACTCAACTCACCCACCTCTCTACCGTGTGCTCTTCACAGGGCATCCTGCAGCACTGGCCCCTGCCTTGGGGGCCCTGGTGATAAGCCTGGAACACAGATTCTATGGTCTGAGTATGCCTGCTGGGGGCCTGGACATGGCCCAGCTTCACTATTTGTCCAGCCGCCATGCGTGAGTGGGATGAAGAAGGTGTTTGGAATTCTAGGGCTAGAATGCTGTGTCAGCATCTCCCCAGTTGGGCCTCTGCTACTGCCTGGGTCTCTGGCTTCCCCCTTGCCCCTTTGTGTTTCATAGTCTCTTAATCTTTCTCCTGTCATCCCTAACTTCATTTCTACCTATTTCTTTCTCCTGCCCTCCATTCTTGTCTCTCTGCCCGAAGAACGCTAAAGCTCTCACTGTAGACTACTATTCCAGACCAGGAGAATTTCTTAGCAACGTCATAGCCACACCCTCTGTGACTGCCCTTGACTTCCATATAGAAAACAGGAATTGGATCATGAGCCCTCAGGCTCATTCCTTAGATCTCTCTGCTGCTCAGAAACCTATAGAAGCCTCAAGGTTTCCCAGTTAACTCACACTCAAGTCTATAGGAGCCACAGATTTCCCCAGTTAACTCACACAGTGTGGCTGAACTACTCCAGTTCTTGCTACACTGACAGACTCTTCCATCTTCAAGGAACCTGGCCTTCTCCAAGATACTTATATGCCCCTCTCCTTCCTGTGCACCTCACTTCTGTTTCTAATCCCCACTATCACTTTTCCCAACCTCACTGGCTTGAATGCTCTAAACCATTCTTATCTCTTCCTTTCCGACTTGGTACCTCTTTTCCTCTGTTGGTCTCCCAGACGGCCCCTCCTTGTTTCCGTCTCTCTCAGTCTCTCCACCTCAGTTTTCTCCATATACCCAATTGGCTTCCAATGGCAGCTACATGGCACTGACTGAGAACCACCACAGAAAAACTGAGGAAAAGAAAGAATGTCATTTAGCCCAGTATCCTTCTCTTTTCTCTTCGGGCTTCCCCCAGTCCCCAGTTCCTTAGCCCATCCTGCCTAGAACCCCTCATCTTCTTCTGGGGCGCCCTCCTTGACTGCCTCTGGCTTCTTTTTTATTTTTGTTAAGTTTTTACCCTAACCGTGCTAAGACTCTTTTCCGTTCTAACCTAAAATGAGTGGGCTTTGTCCATGGCCTAGGCAGCGAGCCTCATCTGAAGCAACTTGGGCCCAGCTTAGGTTTTGGGACCAGTCTGCACAGTGGTCCTCAGGGGTGGTAGGGTTATAGGGTTCGACTTCCTCGATCCTTTGCAGGTTGGCTGATGTGGCCTCTGCCCTTCAGGCGCTTTCCCGCCTCCTCAATGTGTCTTCCTCCAGCCCTTGGATCTGCTTCGGAGGCTCCTACGCTGGCTCGCTGGCGACCTGGACCCGGCTGAAGGTCCCCAAAACTTCTCGGGTGGGAGGGTTGGGCAGGTCGGCCTGTGAGGTCCGGTCCACGCGTAGAGGACCGCGCCCCTCTGTACCCACGAGTGTCACTGGGACCAAAGAGGGACTCCAGGCTAGGGCACCTCTCCTTGTCCCAGACTGAAGCCCCTCCTTTCGTAGTTCCCCCACCTAGTCTTCGCCGCCGTCGCCTCCTCCGCACCGCTGCGTGCGGTAGTGGACTTCTCTGCCTACAACCAGGTAAGAGGTGGGCGCCAGGGGGCTGGGAAGGATGGACAGCACTCAAACCTGCGCTTTCCCGACGTGCCTCCCGCACGCCGCAGGTGGTGGCCAGAAGCCTCTCGCAAGCTGCCATAGGAGGGTCCCAGGAGGTAGGCGGAGCCTCGAGCGTGCAGGAAAGAGAGGGAAAGCCTGGCTAGAATGGGGAGCAAACTTCGGGCAGCCCGGCCGCAGAAGGCCTTAGCCCGGGGACGCAGCCAGGTTTCGGAAGCTGCTGGAACTGAAGGCCAGGCGAAGCATCCGCAGTGGGGACGTCCTGTCGGGGTGGGGGTGGGAGATGGGGCGATGGGAAGCGGAGGGGAGGGGAGGCAGGAGAGGAGCCAGTAGCCAGCTGGACAAATGTGGGGCGTGGTGTATTATTGGGAAGAGCCATCGAGGCTGGCAGGGAAAATTTAGAGAGGGCGGGAAGCAGGACTGGTAACCCCCCACCCCAAGAGAATGCGGTTCCAAGGAAGGGGAAATTAAGGCACCCGCCCCCTCCCCGCGAACGTCCCCCTTTTACTTCCTAAGTGCCCGGCGGCGGCCTCCGCAGCCTTCGCGGAGGTGGAGCGGCTGCTGCGCTCGGGCCCGGCGTCTCAGGCTGTGCTCAGGGAAGAACTGGGCGCCTGCGGGTCCCTGGACCTTACTGAAGACCAGGCGGAGCTGCTGGGGGCATTGCAGGCGCTGGTGGGGGGCACCGTGCAGTACGACGGGCAGGCGGGAGCGCCGCTAAGCGTGCGCCAGCTCTGCAGACTCCTCCTCGGGAACCCGGGCAACCGCAGTCACTCCACGCCCTACCTTGGGCTCCGCCAAGCGGTGCAGGTAGGCCAGAAGCTAGCGGACCAACGCTGCGCTTCCAGCTCTGCTGGGCTCCGACAACCGAAACCTTCCTCTTTAGCCTTAAAATTTCTTATCTGTCAAATAAGGCTTGAACACCCCGGCTGATGGTAAAATTAGCTTATTAAGCAACCAGGTGCTATAAACACGGTAAACAAACGTTAGGGACCACGATTACCCTCTCTTCTATCTTGTTATGTGGTCTTGGCAGCAGCACTGTGCGGCCAACAGCAAGTGCAGAACAGTATTTAAGACTGAAGGGTGGGGAGTTCTGGAATCATAGTTCTAGGGTTACCGCCCCCCCCCAACTCCTGTTCTACAATTACAATTCCACCATCACTTTTCTTGCTCTAATTCTGGACCAAGTTCTTTAAGAACAGCTCACAAAGGGTATTTCAGTGGCAGGCACCTACAGAAGAGCAAACCGGTAGAAGGATTAACTCTTTCCTGGGGTTGATTAGACCTTGGTCTAATGTTACAAGGACCTCCTCTGGTGGATTCCCACTGACTTCTGACATCCAGAAAAACCCCAGGAACTCACCCTTCTCCTCAGTCTTGCCCCATAGTCCTACTCTAGGCCTGTGGCCCTGGCTTGCTGGGAGAGGAGCAATGTGGCTCCACACCTATACAAGCAAGTATGTTTTGTTTTCTAGACAGTCTTGCGCAGTGTGGGCCAGAAGTGTCTAAGCTTTTCCAGAGCAGAGACATTGGCGCAGTTGAGAAACACCGCACCTCAAGTGTCCGGCGTGGGGGACAGGCAGTGGTTGTACCAGACATGCACTGAGTTCGGCTTCTGTGAGTGACCTGCCTAAGCCCCAAACCAAAGCATCTTATATATGGGCTGAACTCATGGTCACAACTGACCAGCCTTTGAGGCCTTGTGTAAACCCAAAGGCGTCTGTATGGAGAGGGTCAGCAGGCACCTGGTGTGACATCCACTCAGAGGCCTCAGCATGAGTGCCCCCCTCTTCCTTGTGCTTCGTGTATTGTATCCCAGAATGTCCCCTGCCTTGCTCAGTCACTGGGCTAGAAACTTGGTTCTGATTCCTTGCTGTTGTCCAGATGTCCTGTCGAGCACTGAGCCTTGCCCACTTGGCAACCTGAACAGTTTTTCCAGTCTTCCCCTTCTTATTCTGTGGTCCTGCAAGAGGCCCTACCCACTGCTGCCTGGAGGCGTCTTTGCTTGCATGTCACATGTGCAGTCTGACTTCTCTGCCAAAGCCAGAGAAATCATCCTAAATATGGGACCCAGGGTTGGAGTTACTGGACAAAATACAGGATGACTCCGTAAATCTGAACTACAGAAAAAAACAAAACAAAACAAAAAACTAACGTAGATAAAAACTCAAACATCACATGTATATAACTAGTGGAAGTCTGTGTATCTGTAAATATAGGTATTCTATATCATTTGTCAGATCTGGTCATCCTACCTCAGAGTGAAGCCTTTGTTTTCTTTGGGGGTATAGGATTTTACCTTGCAGGCCAGGTTTACCTTAAACTCACAGCAGTGCTTCTGCTTCAGCCTGAGCACTGATACGACAGGCATACGCCACCAGACCCAATTCAGAATTAAAATTTAAATCCTTTCTAGACTTAGAAGACAAGTGAGGTAAAATGTTCAAATTCCATTTCCTACCTGTGTGCTCTTGAACAGACTTAGGCAAGTCCCTGTTACTGGCCAGTTTCCACATCTATAAACTGAGAATAACAGTACTTTTCTTACCGATGCTATTAGACAGCTCTGCGTATTTTGGGCTCCCCAACACACACCAGCTTTGGAATTTGACACCTTCTGTTCAGTGTATGAGGATGATCCATTTCCCCCTCCTGTATAGATTGCTCATCTTTTAGACTCACCACAAGACATTCTTCCCCAATACCTTCCATCATCCCTCATGACAAAAACCTGTGTCCCCCTTGTTATTCTGTGTTTTTTAGTATATTCTAATCTGTCATTCACACACACACACTCACCTCCCTTTCTGATCACTATAGCAACAGGGCATGGAGCTTTTTCAGTTGCCACTTTCTGCCCAATATTGCCTTAACATATGTCTGAGTGCATTGTAGGTGGTCAGCAAATGGTGAGGGAAGGAGGGAATTCATGTGAGGCTGAGGAAACCAGATTTACCCAGAACACTGTGAACTATGGGTGAGAGATATTAGGGAAGAGATGGTCCTCGTTGAGGGCCAGTCATTCCAGAGTCTCCCTTCCCTATAAACCTTTGCACTGTCTCTTTTCCCTGTTGGCTATTGCTTTTAGTTTGCCTCACCCATCCTAACTCTTCAAGTTCTTATTTTTGCCCCCTGAGCCCGTTGTGCGCTCACTAGGAGCCCCACACTCTGGCCTTTTCCATCACAGCCCTAGTCACTGGGGATGCCATTATCTGGGATGTGTGGGATTCTGTTTGGCAGAACTGTGAACTCACGGAGGGCATGACTGCCGGTGTTCTATAAATTATGATTGAAGGAGAGCAGGGCCTGGCTATGTGTATTCTCCACACTTAAGGGTATTCTCTTTCCACAGATGTCACCTGTGAGAGTCCACAGTGTCCTTTTTCCCAGCTCCCAGCACTGCCCTTCCAGCTAGAGCTGTGTGAACAAGTGTTTGGTGTCTCAGCTGCTTCGGTTGCCCAGGCTGTGGCCCAGACAAATTCCTATTATGGTGGCCAGACCCCGGGAGCCACACGAGTACTATTCGTTAATGGTGAGTGTGTCACCAGAACCTGGCTTTAGAACACTGTAGCCCCAGCTCAACACCATCATCTCCTTCCTTTCCAGGGGACGCAGATCCCTGGCATGTACTGAGTGTAACACAGAACTTGGGACCCTCTGAGCCAGTCCTTCTCATTCCTAGTGCCTCCCACTGCTTGGATATGGCGCCTATGAGGCCTTCAGATTCTCCCAGCCTCTGCCTGGGACGCCAGGTAAGAGAAAAAGCCTTGGGTATTTTGTGTGATCATTCACATACTTATCTGCATGATCCTTCTTTTACCACTGCGGAGTTCTGACTTCCAGAATGCCCCCTACCTCTTCACAGAGAATCTTCCAGCAGTTACAGGTCTGGCTCAAGAATATAAAGAAGAGCTAGAATTGATGTAGGATCTAAAACCAGTCCTTCCCCAGTCACATTATGGCAACTGCATCCTGGCATTTTTCTCCACTGTACAAAAGAAAGCAGCTGGTTTGGAAGGAAGACGTTCCTAGACTTAAGAGTCAATGCTTGTTCTGTGTACCTGTTCTCCAGTCATCCCCATTGCCAACTACAAGTGCTTTGTCACAGACCAGTGTAAATGCAGGCAAATGATCACCATTCTTTGTTAGTATTCTGTACGGCAAATGTCAGGGAAACGTGGCTGTCCATGCTGGAGCCTTCTCCTCCCACGTCAGAAATCTGCCTTGAATTCTGCCCTCTTGCTTCTGGACGGGGCACCTACTGCTCATGATCCCCACATCCTGACTGATTCTGCCAAGTCTTAGCCTGTGGTGGTGAACCTTCATGGTCAGCTTCGTTGTTACCTGGATTTAGAATCCCCATAGAAACATAACTCTGTGCTGTCTCATCTCTGTGGTCCCAGGTGAATAAAAAGGAAAACTGAGCACCAGCATTCATTTCTCTCTGCTTCCTTTCTGTGGGCATGATGTGACCAGCTGTCTCATGCCCCTACCACCACACCTGTGTGGCTGTGATGGACTGTACCCCCCTACTGTGCACTAAAGCAAGCCCTGCAGTCCTTAAATGTTTCCTGTCCATTCTCTGGTCACAGCAGCAGGAAAGGAAATGAATACAGCCATTTTATTTTCTGTGTTCCCCTTTCTCTGGCTCTTTTTTTTTTGGTCTTCCTTTTAGCACCTTCACTCCCTCTGGTTCCCCACAATCAAATGTCACTAGCTTTCTGCGTGAAATGTCTTGAGTTCTGATGCATCGCCCTGATTTCCTAAGTTTCCCTTTGGGGGTTGATCCCAATGCTACACCCAGGTTGTTCCACAGTTCACACCCCTGAGCACCTGCCACCAGTTGTGAGGAGCCCCTCAGGAGAGTGACAGTCTCTGAGGAGCAGGGAAAGAGGAAGAGCTGAAAAGAAAAGGGCCTTTCTCTAGCCCTTGCTCCCTGAGGAAGCGCAAACCAGACGACAGCTGTAGCACTGCTTCCATTTAGACATTTAGCATGTGCCCTGGTCGCACACAGGGTGCGTGCTTGTCATCTGTTCAGAGTCATGCTGCCCTCCCAAAACAGAGAGCCACGCCCTTCCCGCAGAATCCACGTACTTGGGGTTTC
>JAQQSO010003410.1:0-13570 GCA_028658305.1 Pachyuromys duprasi
CCCAAGATCATAGTCTGTAGGGAGAGCTCCCAGGCAGCTGGGAGACACACCTGCATTGCCTGTGCAAATCTGGTCACTAAGCAGTGGGTAGCAAGGAAATATATCACCTTGGATTATTTCCCATTATCACATACCCCATTTGCACTTTTCTACTCTACTTGGGGTTAAACTTCCCCAATAAAACATCAGTATTTAGTTCTTGACTTGGGCCTCATTTTGGGGGTGACCAGGGACTTGCAGAAGAGACGTTAGCCTTGGGCAGTGAAGGACAAGCCACATGCCACACTCCACACTGTAATTTCTTGTTCACATAGCCCATTAGCATATCTAGATCCAGAAGTCCATGTTGCCAATATGAAAGGACTTCTCACGCTGCTCTCCGGGAGAATAATGACTGTCTAGACAACTCATCCAGTAAATCAGAACTCATTTTCTGGACTCAGCAGACCATTTTACTGAGCAGCAAACTAATGAAAACAAAAGAACTCAGCCAAGCCGTCAGGAGACAAAGATGTCAACCAAGACCTGTTAGATTGTGTCTCTTCCCCAAGGTGGCATCTTTTACAGGTGCAGGCCCAGGCTCAGTGCTATGCTAAATGGTGGACACCAAGATGTGACTCAGATTTGACTCCTGTGATCGTGAGAATACACTGGGATAGAGTCATCCAGATAGGTCTAGTGACTGAGGAGAAAAAGAGTTCCTGAAGAAAAGGGACAGAAATACTTTCTGGAGTCTTTCTGAGGGAAATGGGTTTAATGAGAGTGTATTACCTTGACTATTGAAAAAAAAAAAGAAAGAAAACTGAACAGACGAATAAAGACAAAGAATCTACCAAGAAGGGAGGACACGGGCCAGAGTCAGCCTGCATTACTCTATGCCAAAGAGTATGATGTTGTATGTGCCGTGGTGAAGAGCACAGAGGCCCTCGCAGTGTATTCTGGGGGAAAAGAGTTAGACCTGAAAGACTTAGCCTTCAACCTCCTGACCTTTACCGCAATCAAGCCCTATGCTGCACACTAAGGGAAGAGGAGTACGTGAAGACACTTGCCAGTGTTGTGGACTAAAAGATCCGGTACAAATATTCTGAATATACCCAGTGCTGCCAAGGAAAGGAGCCAGATCCACCCAGGCTCAAATTATTCTGCATATTCCAGAGAGTCTCAGAAGCTTGGCTGCACTGGCCTCAGCCTTACAAAACTACTCAGACTCCATTCTTCACGACTGCATGATTGGGCCATTAAGTGGCCCAAGAATACCTGGGGTGAGCATCTCCATGCACTGGACCCAAATTCAGATTAAACATAAAAAAACACATGAGAGGCTTGCTTGTGACTCGCCACTGGCTCCGAGGGCTTAAGTCTCCAGTGCTAGGAGTTGCCTTCGTTTCTATCCATTCCCTTTCGTGCAGCAGCCTTCGGGGTTAAATGGACCAGTACGGGTCTCTCTCTCTTCTGCCCCATTGGTCTCACACAACTGAATGGACAGAACCTGCAGGCCAGATTGCTGTTGGAATGCAAGGTGAGAGATTTGGTTGGCGACCCGTCACTCACCAAGGACTGAGCCAGAGTGGACAATATTGGCCCCAACAGGCCCTGATTTTAACAGAGTCACAATCTGGTGGAGAAGGGATATTGTTAGGATTGTGTTAGCTGAGTGTCAGGTAGATGCCTGTAATCTCAGTACTTAGAAATTGAAACCAATTCAAAAGGAAATGTCTTGGGTTGTCATAACCGATGAGAGAAAAATAGATTTAATTTTCCGTTCAGTGTGATGTCTGGCACATATGCAAAAAGTGTATATGTAATTCTAAGACGAACATTTGTCCTTCTGGTCAATCCCCCACCCCTGACAAGAAAAGAATTTGATAGCATAAGTGAAGCTTTCTGTCCTCCCTAGACGTAAACAATTCCCTGGTTTTTGTTAATTTTTCTTGTTATTTATTGCTTTTATCACATATGTATCTATTCCTAAGCAATGTTGTGGTCGGTTTTATATGGGTTTTTTTTGCTGTGTTTATGGGGCTCATTGGGCATCCTATTCTGAAGATCTATAGTTTTAATAAAATTTAGAATTTAAAAAAGGAATATTTTCTGTACCTATCATGCAGGGTTGGTATAAAGGTCAAATGAAATAATGGGCATAAAAAGTTCTTAGAAAGCTATAAAGTATTAGGCAGAGATACAAATATAGCTTGTTGGTCGCTCGAGTGCTAAGAAAGTAAAAAATGTGGTGGAGGGAGAGAAGAAAAAGATAAAGAAAGAAAAGTAATCATTTCATTTCCAATTGCCACTGCAACTATAAATAGACAAACCACTCTATTTACTGTGCTTATTGGCTCCATGTCTGACTTAGTTAGGGTTACTATTGCTGCCATGAAACACCATGACCAAAGTAACTTGGGCAGGAAAGGGTTTTATTTGGCTTCTACTTCCATATCACAATTCATCACCGAAGGAAGTCAGGATAGGAACTCAAAAATAGGATGGGCACCTGAAAGCAGGAACCAATGCAGAGTTTATGTGTGTGGGGCGGGGTTGCCTATTGGCTAGCGCCCTCTAGCTTATTAAGCCTGCTTCCTTATAGAATCCAGGACCACCAGTCCAGGGGTGGTACCACACTCAGTGGGCTGGGCCCTCCTTCCATCTATCACCACCAAGTAAGGAAATGGCCTTCAGACTCGCCTACAGCCCCATTTTACAGAGGCATTTTCTTAATTGAGGTCTTCTCCTGTCAGATAACTTTAGCTGTGTCAAGTCAACCTACAACTATCCGGCACAACATCTCTTTGTCCCGATCTCGCCACTCTGCCATTGTAGCACAAGAACATCTGTGGGCATCAAGAGAAGAACTGACATGGCTGTCTTTGCTCCTGATTGAGTTAGGGTCTATAGTGACTTCTAAAGGGCCATGTGTTAAATCTTATTCCCTAGCACAGTATTGTTAGGAGGTGGTGGAGACTTTAAAAAGGTGAGATTGTGTAGAGAGTCCTCTGGTCGCCGGACAAATGCCACTGAAGGAGCCAATCAGAGCTCATCTTCTTTTGCTTTCACTCTTTCCATGTGCCAACTCAAAAGACTATGCCATGGGTCACATGGCCCAAGGGCCAGAGTTTTCCAGCCCTGGTATGTCTTCATGAATTTTAGGAAATAGATACAAGAAAAGTTGTGCATTGAGCTCAGACCCTTTGGTGAAGCCTCTTTCAGGATACTCGTGGAAGCTTTAATAACTTTCACCATGGAAAGATTGGTCACATAACCAAAGTCCCTCACTTGCCCTGAGCAGCGACGGCTTATGCTATATAGCAGGCACTTTGCAGAGTTTAAGTGCTTTATAAGGATAAGTTGAAAGCTGTTCACAGTTGAAGAAAGAAAGACTCCAGCTATTTTCCCTGGAGCATTAGCAGCACTGATTGCCTCCTCTCCCACTACAAGTTCTTATGCAGAACTTTTGTGCAGAGGTGGCAATCTATCCTCTGCTATGATAGACTTTCCAGATCCAACTGAGAGTGTTGTCTCTTTATTTTCCTGAGGAAATGGTTGCTGCCTCTGAGAACTTTCTCTAACCCTTTTTGCTGTTTTCAGAATTGTCTTTGAGTTTCATTCCCTGTCAGCCAGAGGAGACAGTAGTGACAGCTGAGAGCTATTCTTCATTTCAATCAGGTATAAGCCTACCTCTAGCCAACACTCTCCAGACACAAGTACAGAGGGAAAACTTTTCATATCTAAGCCCCAGGAGACCAGTAGACTTAAACTTGAAAGTAAAAAGTAAACAGAAAAATAAGGTGGGGGAAAAAAATTAAGAATACTCACTCAAACCCTTGGTCTTTGTTTTATTAGGCTTTGGATGACTGAATAACTGACATTCTTAGAAAGCGAAGACAACCAATGAGAACACAGAACGTACTGGTGTGGAGAACTTATTATACTTGAAGCCAAACACCCAGAACTTTCCATATGTTGCAGAGTCACTCGGGATATCCAAAGAAGCCTGGGGCAAAAGATTGTCCTGGCAGGGTCTTCTCATACTGTACTGGAGGTTTCAATAACAACTGAATTACCAGAAACTGCCCATTGAGCCAATGCAGGCAGTAAGACTATTTGGGGATCATAAAACTTGTATCTTCCTCCTTGGTACATATTTTATAAAGTGGGCATGACCCTGTATTGATTTTGTGCCACCTTGTCCACAAGGCTGGAGAGGCTTTCAGGGTACATTAAACTCAGTGCAAGCGTCGTGCTACAGCCTCCGCAGGAACCAGAGCCGGTTTAAGATTTGAGCTTGTCAGTTCGGAGCAGTTGTTGCAAGTCGCTACCAGTCACAGCGCACATTGCTTTCTAACGCTTAGTGAGGAAAAAGGAAATTCCTTTTCCTCGTGCTTACATGAGGGTAGAGACAGGACTACCTCCCATCTACCTGGAGTCCTAGGTAAGAATGCCGCTGTCACCAGGATTAAAGTCAAACCGCCCTGTCATTCGCAACACAAGCCTCCCAGATGGCTTCAACAGGCTAAGATGTGTTCAAGCTCTCTCCCACTTCCCTTCTCTCCCTTCTCCTCCCACTCATCTCTCTAACCAAATGCTGCTTCCCTCCCCACCAGCAGCCTTCCTTTTCCTACAAACCCGTCAACCTGCTACCTCCTCCCTGTACCTTGGCTCCAATTATTCAAATTCCTATGTTAAAAACTCTTATCCTTTACAGTGCATAGGCAGTCTGTGTTCGAGCAAATGGGGATCGCCACTGTACCTCAAACTCACCATATCCTCCCTCACTACCTTCGTTCCTCATACCATGCTCTCAAGCAGGAATGCCTCACCTCATCTCTATTTCTTAAAATATTTCAAAGCCCAATGTATGCAGCGTTTGATCTAAAAAGACAGTTAAAGCAGATATTCTACAGTCCCTTAAACTTTAGAGTCTAATTATATTTCTCCTATGCTGGCCACATTGTCTCTTGCATTATAACAACATGTCCTTTCTGCCTTGTTAGGGTCAGAAGACTTTCATCTCTCTGTGTGCTCTTCCTTCTTCAAAAAGACAATTCATAATAGATGCTCAGCTAATACTTGCTGCTGAATTAATGGCTCGTGTGCACAGCCTGAGGCCTTAAAAAGTTCATTTGCCTTTTTAGGTATCTAAAATAAGTGCAGAAAATATTGTAAGTAGGAAAATGTTTAAAAATCTGTATCTTGCCTTGTCCCTTATAAAAAGTGAGAGAGAGAGATTTCACAGCAGTTTTATTGCATTGATTACCTGGGTGTTTACAGAATCTGATCCTGTAAGCCTAAGAGAAGTAACTTAAATCTTACTTTCCCATAAAAGCAATCTTGTAAAATTGGGTTGCGCTCTTAACCAAGGCTTGGTAACCAACTTTTTTATATGGATGGTCACAAGCATGGTGTTTCATCAATTATAAATGTTACACCTGTATACTATGTTATATAAAATGCTCTACAGTGACCATAAATCAATTAAACAAGGCAACACAGCAGCCCATAAAATAAAACTTTATTTAATCCAGTCCATCATAAAGATCTACAGAATGGATCTTTCCTCATCTTTAAAAACTTTATTAAACTAAATCAGCAGGCCAAGCTTTGCCTTTAATGGGGTCAGAATTTTAGAAAGATTTGTTTGAGAAAAATATTTTAAGAGATATTAAGGAAATTTTATAGGAAATTAAAGACTACGTTGATTTTTTTGAGAAAATAATTCTGTAACATAAGTTCAATTGCCCCTATTTCTCTCAGACAACTTCCTTGTACTTAGTATAACTATTAGCCAGAAGGCCTAGGTTTTTTTCTCAGTTGTGAAAGCAGAATGCTGCCCTCTGAGTGACTTTTTCACCAACACTAGGCATTTCCCTGTGATACGATCGATATTATAACATAGTTATGAAGACACTACTACTTTGATCATAATCTTGGCCTAGATGCTTTCTGATTTAATAGCCTAAAAACCTTTGGTGCTCACTGCCATGAGCCTGATATTTCTTCGTGTGGCTAAGGGTCACGTTTGTAGGTGTTGAGTGGAGACACCTTACAGACCTGCCTGGGGCTCGAAGCACCACATCCAGATCACTGTTGAGGGTTACTATGCCTATAGCCATGTGTTTAACCCTGGGGCACATCGAAAACTGCTTTGTTCTGGAGCCTCTTGCCACCACAAAATACCTCACGCCCATCACTTCCTTCTGCTTGTGTGCCTCATGTGTCCTAGTACCTCGCTCTCTCCACTCCTCCCTCAACACCTCTTTGCTCTCTAACTGATACTTTCTAGGTTCAAACCTAGACTCAGTCTATGAGATATGATGTAATTCTGTACTCTATCCTTCCTAGCTCTTTTAAAGGAAATCTTAGCCTAAGTGAAAAAAAAAAATGGACAAGACAGCTGAAGAGTCTTACCAACCAAAGGTAAACTACATATAGTTAGTTAACAATATACATATAACCAAATAGACTTTTGATCTTAAATTATCTTTAATTCAAATATGATTACAACACTGTTAAAGAATGTCTTTTGTGATCAAGGGGAAAGAGTTAGGCATAAAAAGTTTCCACTTGAGAAATTTTCTATAAAAAGAAATTGAATTTATTAAAGTCTTTATAGTCAAAGACAATTGCTATGGGGTTGGTATAACAGACTCTCAGGGAAAAAAAATGAAATTTAGGATAGCAGAGATTCCACTGAGGTGAATTATTTTGTTCCAGTAGACCTCACAGGGTGATTTATTTCTCCTCCTCAGTAATGCATAGCAAAGAGAGTTGAGTGTGGGCTGGTAACAGTGGTACCATTTGAGCTGAGGCATTCAAAAGCTGGCGGTGGTTTTCACCTCGTTCTAGCTGTAGGCCTACCGATGGTCTCATTAAGAACTAATATTCTTGGCAATTTGAACTCATCATAAAATTTTCAGTGGCATTACTTCTTCTGTCCTTCATTCATGAGAGGGCCTGTTCCTCATAATGCCACAACGCTAGGCTCTCAGTACTCGCATAGATCTGACACACTCTCCATGGATACTGTGCAGAGTACACAGATCTTCAATTCTAACTCATAACTTCAAACCAGAGTTAAAGATTTGTATTTTTGGAGGTTGCCTTTCTGATGCTGTCTTCAAAACTCTTGTCTTCAACAGTGTAGGCATGGAAAGCACACAAATCAACCTAATTCCAAGTTAGCTCCTTCACACATAAAATAATTTAACTGAATAACACTATTAAGAGTCATTTTAGCTGAAGAAGGAAAATTCAAGCAGAAAAGTCGTGTTAAGGTTTGGCATCATTCACATGTGTGCATTTGGCAGACTCCACACAAGCCTCTATATGCTGCCACCAAAGACTGAAGCACCCTGTGTGAGTACCATCTACATTAAGTGGAAAGATTTCTGCTCTGACCATGGTGCTTGGCTAATCAGCAGTGTGATCATTGGTTCCAAATGATGGCCTTTCTGCTTCCATTTTCCTCACTGACACGCTTTCACTAGTGGTTGTGTTTATTTGTTCTCAGGAGAACAAGTTATTACAACAACCGGAGCCTGACCCCTGAATCACTCTCTGGCTCAGTGATTTTTTTTTTCCCTCTACAGGTACTGTCACCGTTGTAGACATGTACCATGACATCCTTACCAGAGATGCTGCCTTGAATGCTGGTTTGAATAGGAATAACCCCCACAGGCTCATAGGGACTGACATTATAGGAGGTGTGGCCTTGTTGGAGGAAGTATGTGAAAGGATTTGGCCTTGGAGGACTCTGATGCTAAAGCTAGGACCATCTTCCTTTTGTCCACCAATCTGGATGTAGAACTCTCAGCTACCTCTCCAGTACCATGTCTGCCTGTGTGTTGCCATGCTTCATACCACACTAACAATGGAATAAACCTGTGCACTCTATGCCAGCCCCAATTAAGTGCTTTCTTTTATAAGACTTTTCCTAGCAGTGGTATCTCTTTACAGCAATAGAAACCATAACACACCACCACTGTCTTAAACCTTCAAACACTATGAGCTGAATGATCCATAAGAGAGTTTCATCATAGATACAGAAAATAGACTAATTTCATCACTAAACTTCTGGAGAGAAGAGACCACACTTTGTAAACAAGGGCTCAGATGACATACAAGTCACTGTAATGAATATTTTCTACATCTTACCTCATATAACAACAATCCTATGTCTGTGGCTGCATGTATGCTTCTGTCTTTTATCTGACCCCATATTGACCCCTTTAAGCAGGAAAATATCATCCTCTGTCTTCATCACTTATTGAAGCATTTCTCTCCAAGTGCATGTATGGCCATCCTTCGCATCAACAAATCCTAACTCATTACTTTGTAGAAGTCTTCAACCCAAAAAGCATATATGGACATTGACAAATTCTAGATTCTTTTCTTAATTTTTATTCAACCTAGTCTTTTTGTTCTGTGAAAATAATGGTCTAGCATCTTTGCTAAGAAGAAGAAGCTCCTAAGTATGCTCATCTTAATCCTTGAATATTAACCTCAAAGCAAAAAGAACTGAGCAGATGGACAGTAAATAAGGCAGAGTCCGGAGAAAAATCTAACCATGTGGGCCCTCTACAGCCAAGGGCCAAATGGAGTTACAGAAGAAGGGAGGGGAGTTTTAAAGAGTGACACTAATAGAACTCAACTCGTGGTTGCTGGCTTGGAAGATGAGAAGAAGCCATGAAATGAAGGATGCGCAAGGAAATAGATTCTCCCTGAAAGCATCCAAAAGGAATTGAGTATATAACATCTTGATTGTATCCAAAGAAGCCTCATGCCAGAATGATGATTTACAGAACTGGAACAATGTATTCTTTCCTTGAAGCTACTAATAAGCTTGTGGTGATTTTTATGAAAACTGAAGCATCCCCACCTTTTCAGATTCCTGCCTTGTCTTGGAATGATGTTTCATGGATCTACTCCTTTCTCCAGGGACTCTTGTTTGGCTATTGTCCTCTCATTTTCCTTGTGTAAAGGTAATTCCTGAATTCTGCTTTTCTTGTTGTTCTTCTCCTGGCAGTATAAGAAAGTTTTGTTGTGGAACACTGTCCTCTGAGCGTGGCAGCTATTCTCATTTTCACCAGAATGGCTGTGAATATTCACAAGATGCCCTCAAGATTGTGCCTGTTGGCAGTGCCCTATAGAAGGAAGGGGTAGGGTGGGTCTTAAAATGCTCACCTGAGATTTCAGCTACTCTCTTGGACACCTTCTTGTCAGCCAAGTGTAAGAATGCCCCAGCTACATGCATGCTGGAGTATGTAGAAAGTGGAAGGTTAAATGAAGGGGGACCACCATCTCTGCAGCTGTGAGGAAGTTGTCATCCATGCTGAAATCAGACTTTCCAGTGAACTGGCTGCTCTTGGCCACCTGTATTTCTGAAAGTAGTTCTTCTCCATGTTCCTGTAAGTAATCCTAATAAACTCTTTGGTTCATTGAACTAAACTTAAGTGGAGTCGTAACTTCACTCAGCGGCTGCTGTGCTATCTAGGGGTAGCAGACTTACTCAGTCTCCCCGAAAGAAGTTCACCAACAGCTTTACTAAACTCTGCCTCTACCTATATAACACCTGGGGCTAATCTCTTACCTCTGATCTCTCTCCAGGCCAACCAGTGATCAGATAGACAGGGGGGAGGGAGACAGATACGGAAATGTGCTGTATGAGAGTGGCTTCCAATCTACATGAGCTGGCTAGCCCAACAACTATATGTACACTGCGGAGGTTGAGAACTGGTAGCTGTTCAGTCTGTGAAGCTAAATGACCCAGTAGTCCCAGTCTGGTGCTAAAGGCCTGGAAGATACCTTGAAAGTCATCGCTCTTCGTATTAGAACCCCAAGAGGCTGGACTCTGTTAGCAAAGAACAGCATCAGCAGCAGACAGACAGACTACAAGAAACAAAGCAGACAAGCAAATGGCTTTGTCCTCAGACCTCTTTGTGTTTGCTTTTGTAGTTGTTTTTGTTTTCTGTTTTGGTTTGTTTTGTTTTTTAGACAGAGTCTCACTGTGTAGCTCTGGCTGTCCTAGAATTCACTATTTAGACCAGGGTGGCCTTGAACTCACAGAAATCCTCCTGCCTTTGCCATCCAAGTGCTAGGATTAAAGGCATGTGCCACGGTGCCTGGCTCTCAGACTCCTTATATGTGGGATCCCCACTGGAAGTTTCCACTCCATATAGGGGAGACTCTTCCCTTTTAATTCAACCTTCCCAGAACTTTCCCCATAGATCCTCTCGGATGACTCTCTTGGTAAATTCCAGATCCAATTAAGTTGGCAATCAAAATTAACTATTTTGCTATTCCTTTTGTGAAGGTCATGCCCCTCCTGGGTGTTTGATTCTTTGCTCAAACCCCTCTTCTCTCAGTTACACATAACAGAAAAGTGCAATCACCTTCACTAACCCCTAACAGTAAACAACTTCCTCCAGGACCATCCAGCCCTAAAAGTATCTTTTTTTAATAATTTATTTAATTTTATTTTATATGCATCAGTGTGAAGGTGTCAGGTCCCTTGGAATTGGGGGCATAGACAGTTGTGAGCTGCCATGTGGGTGCTGGCAATTGAACCCGGGTCCTTTGGGAAAGCAGACAGTGCTCTTAACCACTGAGCCATCTCTCCAGCCCCTAAAAGTATCTTTTTTGTGTTTCTCCTCTTCTATTCTTACCAGCCTTCAGTATCAGTCAGGTTTAAAACACAAAAGTAATTATCAAATTTAATTCTTTAATTAAATTTAATTATTTAAATGTAAAACATTGAAACTAATTATTTAAAACAAAAGGGCTTACATACAGAAATTTTGCTGTCAAGGTAACAGAGAAGCTGATAAGCTAAACAAGAGATGGAGAGACAAGCCAGGAAAACATTCACCAAGTTGCTACGATCTCTCCGTTGCAGAGTCAAGGCCAGAATGCGAGGTTTGCAGAGCTGGATCCACAGAGACGCAAGCCTCTGCTGCCAGAAAGATCACCTGAGGTAAAGAACGTGGAAGATAATCATGGCCTCCTTCCACCTTCCTGCCTCCCTTCCGCCAGTGCTTCTCACTGGCCACATCAGCGGGAGGCCAGCTGACAGCTCATATACAGGCTGAGAAACACAGACTGCAATAACCAGCTCCCTTCTAATCAAGGGAAGAGGGAAGCATGAATCCAAAAGCACATAAGCACTGGATTGACACTCAAATTCATCCCTTTTCTTTTGGCTGCGACTGTCTGCGGCAGTTTCCTTTAATAAGCCTTCCTGCCTGGTATGTCTCTCCACATCATTACTGCCAAATTAGTCTTTCTAAATTACCAATGGAATTGTGTCACTTTTTCCTCGAAATTTTTCAGTTCTCTATTACCTACTGATAAAAGCCTTGATCCTGTAGCAGAGTATAGTAAAATGTTACCATGAGGGCCTTCAGAAGACATCCAAGTGCTGTGTTCTCTCTCTCCTTGCACTGGCTTCTAGGTTTGACAAAAAGGTTATTAGAAAACATAATGCAAACAGAAGTTTTGATACACATGCAGACCTATCTGATTGGCTTGGTTACCACCAGCATTCAAGCTTTATGAAAAGCATCGTCCAACCACACAGAAAATGTGATGTTGAAAGACATAAAGAGATACAGAAATCTCTCAGTCATCCCTGCTAAGCATCAAGTATGTGAGTGAAGTTAATTTAAACTTCTGCTTCTACTCCTAATGGGACCATAGCCCCATAAGAAATCCCAGCTAATCCTGCAGAAGAACAACTCACCAATCTCAGAATCAAGAGCATGTGAATTGGTTGTATTTTGAAGCCTCAAACATAATTTGTTATACAATAATATAAAAGCAGACTACTCCAGCTCCTCCAATAACTATGTAAGGTGTACTTTTTTATTGAAAATAGATTACATTATATACAACATATTCCAATTAAGTTTCCCCTTCCTTATCTCTTCCCAGATCTTCTCCCACCTCCCCACCCACCAAATTCACTTTCTTGCTCTCTATCATTAGGAAAAAAAAATACCAACTTAAAGTAATAATATTAAAAACATAGTAACATAAAATAATAAAAACAAATCTAAATAGAACAAAACAGAAAACACATAAAAAGTACAAGAAGCACATATATAGGTAAAGAGACACACATTCACACAGAAATTCCATAAAGACACAAAATTGAAAACCATGGTAAATAAGCAAAAGACCTGTAGGAAAATAAATACACAGATAAAACAGGGAGACAGAAGACTGCCTTTTTGTGTTGGTCCTCTACTGATGATGTTCATGAGGCCTGCATGTAAGTGTGGCCTATGACCAAGATGTAAATTGAATTAATTCATAAAACAATCACAACTATCTACCAGAAGCTCTAATTAAGTTATTCAATATAGGTATATAGAAGCATAAAATATGCATATTTTTGTAGATACATCTTCATCTGTGAATACCTAATATTGCATAGAAGAGATGTTATTAAATTGGCATGCAATATTAGGTATTCACAGATGTATCTTGGTCGTAGGCCTCTCCCTCTTCTCCTCTGAGTCTCACCCTCCCTCTCACATTCTCCCTCTCTTATTCCTCAGAATAGGCGAGCCACCCTACCCACACACCCCAGCTCATCTCTTCACATGAACACTGAGTTCCTCATCTTCCCCTGTGGCCTGTTAGGTCAGCCCCATCAGGGGGGAAGTGATCAAAAAGCAGGCAGCTGTCCAACCAATGCCAGGCCCAACCCTAAGATGCACCCCATAGCTGTGATTCTTCATGTACCTTTTGGCAAGATACTCAATTCAGTAAGTAGACATGTATACAAAAATGCCTTAAGTGGCTGATTGAACCAATTAAATATCAGTTAATCTTGAGGGGTCAGAAGGATTAAAAAGAAAAAAGTAGTCGGTGTATGTTTACCAGATGTGGCAGTGTGAATGAAAAATGTCCCCCACAGGCTCAGGGATCCAAACACTTGGTCCTCACTTATTGGTGCTGTTATGGGATATTCAGGAGGTAGAGTTTGGTGGAGGAAGCATGTCACTTTCAGAGTGTGTAGCTTTACTCCCCTTTCTACTCATTCTCTGTTTCCTGTTGGTGGAAAATATGTGATCTCTCAGCTCCCTGCTGCAAGCCTGGGGACCTCAGTAACCAAACCACATTCGACTCCTCGCACTTCTTAGAGGTCCCATTGTCTCAGTACTGATGTACTGGGAGCCAAGCTACCAGCATGTGACCCCTTCAGGGACACGTACAAACAATATCCAAACCTTTGCACTTCTCAGACATTGCCTAGCGATCACCACTTAGTCCAAACTACCTCCGTAATTTTGTGTTAACTTATACTTAGATTAATTATTAATTTAAAAATAATTCTTCAAGCAAGTTTCTCTTGTTGAGAATAGTATTAAAAGTAAAGGATGGTGACAACATATGCTGGAGAGGATGTGGAGAAAGGGGAACTCTCCTCCACTGCTGGTTGGAATGTAAACTGGTACAACCACTTTGCAAATCAATCTGGTGCTTTCTCAGACAATTAGGAAGATCCAGCTATACCACTCCTAGGCATACATCCAAAAGATGCTCAAGTATACAACAAGGACATTTGCTCAAC
>JAQQSO010003411.1:0-13570 GCA_028658305.1 Pachyuromys duprasi
ACCCAGGTTGGTATGATCAATGCTTGTTTAGATGAACAAATGGGATGGACATTGAATGGAGGATAAAACAAGCAACAGGACAGGAGCATACCAAAGAGGGCCTCTGAAAGAATCAATATAGCAATTTATCAAAGCAGACATTAAGACTCACAATCAAGCCTTCAGCAGAGGGCGGGAAATAATAATAAAAATAGGGAGAGTTAGTAAGACTTGGGGAGAACAAGAGCTCCACAAAGACCAAACTGAGCAGGGCACAGGGGTCTTTTAAGAGACAGTTTCTCCAACCAAGGACCATGTATGGATATGGCCTAGAACCCCCACTCAGATGTGGCCCATGGTAGCTTGGTGTCCAACTGAAGACCCTAGTAAGGGAAACAGGGACTGTTTCTGTCATGAACTCGATGGCTGGCTCTTTGACCCTCCCCCATATATGCCAGGGAGTGAGAGACTGGCTAGATCCCAGGGGAGGACATTGCAGCCAACCCTGAGGGGACAAGATGATCTGGGGTCGGATGGA
Organism: Pachyuromys duprasi; assembly: GCA_028658305.1. Lineage (NCBI taxonomy): Eukaryota > Metazoa > Chordata > Mammalia > Rodentia > Muridae > Pachyuromys > Pachyuromys duprasi. Next base: position 518 of record JAQQSO010003411.1, read on the forward strand.
AGGGGAGGAGGTCCTCCCCTGTTGGTGGACTTGGAGGGGGCAGGGAGGAGATGAGGGAGGGATGGGGAGAGTGGGAGGGAATAAGAGAGGGGGCTACGCCTGGGATCCCAGTACCTAACCTGTGATTGATATAAAAATAAATAAATTACATTAAAAAAAAAGAAACCAGTCAACAAATTAAAACAAGCATAATAAAGGTCAGGATAAGAGTTCCAAGGATAGAGGCCAGGGTTAACACAGAAAACATTATAAAATAGGTTATAGAACATGACCAACAAGAAAACAGATGGAGAGATCTATGAAGTTAGAAAACTACATACCAGGCCACCTACTTTCATGTCCTCCTTCATCTTTGCAGGGGATCAGTAAGTGAAAACCCTTACATTGGATGTGCCAAAGGAAAAACAAAACAAAACAAAATAAACTAATGGAAAAGTAGATTCTTTTTTTTTCTTTTGCTCTCTTTTTATTAGTAGGTACAAATTTTTCTCAAACTGCCATGTTGGATATTCCCTGTTTAAAATACAAGATTTGTGTGAACGTAAAACTGACAGCAAGCACCATTCAGTCTGCAAAAGTGGGTGAAAAAGGTACACTTTGATCTGACCGGCTTGACAGTTAAGATGGCAGCAACTCAAAGAGCTGCACTAGCTTTATCATTTTAATGTAGATTTCCACCTTTTGATAACAGGGTCATAATAATTAAACTGATAGTAATTGAAAATATTTATATACAGCATTTATGTAAATTCAATATATGTGTATATACAGATACTTATATATACAGATAAATTTTTACTTCAGATTATTTTTAAATAATGTTAATAAGATGGAGAGAGAATGTACCATTTAATTAGATTTCCCCAACTGCTTCCTCTCATGGAGAACGCAGCCAGTAACATTCAGTGCTTAGTGCTGGTGTGGGAATTAAAGCTCCGCCCCGTGTCAGCCATTCTGCTTCCCTCGGCTGAGTGTGTCTGGCATGTGCATCATTCCCCTGCCTTGTTTGCCTGTTCTTAATTTCTAACCTTCATGAAACTCAAAGAAAGCAGGCTCGCCTGGCAAATGGCCCTGCTTGAAATGCTGGGGAAAGCCTTGACTGCTGCACTCTATCAGATGAGCTGCAAATAGTAAATGAAGATGTCAATTATTCATGAGTCTGAGGTCCTTAATGCCAACGATACATTATTAATGAGTTGGTGTAAATATTTAAAAGCCCTGGTGAGAAACACATTCAGTGAAAGCATTTCTAGAACAGTGGGGATAAACAGCAATTGCTAAAGCAAAGCAACATGGTGATGTAATAGTCTTTATTCAAAACCTGGTATGATGGGGTTAAGCGCATGGTTCAAATGCCCCCTTCTTTTTTCCTTATCTTATGAAGAACCTGAATTTTAGCCACCACAACCATTAATCCAACACAGTTAGCTTTTGCAGGAACCAAATCTATATTTGACTCCTTCAGTCCATTTCTCTTCTCTGCAATTTTCTTTAATTTCTGACTTGAATGCAACAGAACATTAGTGCATGTTATCTGCTCAAGTCTTCCCTCCATCTGCTACTTACTAGAAAGCAGTAGCATTAAAAATAGATATTTTAGGTGACCGAGGGAAGTGTATCCTCTTTATTGAGAGTTGCATCACCCAAATGCTTTTTCCTGTTTTCTTTCCCCATCCCTTTCTTCTGAATGCACTGTCCATTGTTTATTTTTTCTGCTCATGCAATCCTATTCAATTCTACATTTAAACTGCTTAGATCTTTATCTCCATGAATCTTTCTGCACACTCCTGTGTCGGTCAGCTTTCTGCAACTGTGACAAAACCCTAAAATAATCAAAACACAAACAAACAGACAAATAAATAAATAAGGTCAACTTGTAAGAGGAAAGAATGACCTGGGCTCTTGGCCTCAGAGGCTTCCATGGTTATTTAGCCCCATAGATGTGAACAAATAGGCAACAAGACATGTGATGGCTAACACGACACATGAGTGCTAACATGACACATGATGGCTAAAATGACAAGTGATAGCTAACACACAAGGAGCATTTGTGAACCAAGTCATGTGACAGTGTGAGTCCAAGTCTTTGGAATTTCCTTTGAATTGATTTTATTTTTGTTTGTTTTTAATCCTCTTATTATTTATTTCTTTTTATAATTAATTCAGTTTACATAGAAGTCATAGACCCCTCCCTCCTCTCCTCTCAGTCCCACCCTACCTCCTGCATCCCTGCTCCTTTATTACTTAGAATAGGGAACCCCTTAGCCAGACATCCCAGCTTATCTATTCATGTGAGGATTGAGTTTGTCTTCCTCCCCTGTGGCCTGGTAGGGAAGTCCCAGGAGGGGGAAGTGATAAAAAAGCAGGCAACATAGTCTGTGTCAGAGATATAGCCCACTCCCCTAACTGGTGGGTTGACATGACGTTTAAGATGGCCATTCGTCTTAACTTCTTGGGGTCTGTGCATTGTAGTATGTCTATCCTACAACATATGACTAAAATCTGCTTATAAGTGAGTATATACCGTGTGTGTTTTGGGATCTGTGTTACCTCATTCTTTTCCAGTTCCATTCATTTGCTGCAAATTTCATGATTTCTTTGTTTAATGGCTGAGTAGTATTCCATTGAGTAAATGTACCACAGTTTCTTTATATATTCTTCAGTTGAGGGGCATCTAGGTTGTTTCCAGTTTCTGGCTATTATGAATAAAGCTGCTATGAACATGGTTGAGCAAATGTCCTTGTTGAATGGTGGAGCATCTTTTGGATATGTGCCCAGGAGTGGTATAGCTGGGTCTTGAGGTAGCGCTATTTCCAGTTTTCCAAAAAAGCACCAGATTGATTTCCGAAGTGGTTGTGCAAGTTTGCACTCCCACCAGAAATGGACGAATGTTCTTCTTTCTCTACATCCTCTCCAGCATGTGTTGTAACTTGATTTTTTTTTTATCTTGGCCAACTGACAGGTGTAAGATGGAATCTTAGAGTCATTTTGATTTGCATTTCTCTGATAACCAAGGACGTTGAGCATTTCTTTAAGTGCTTCTCCATATTTGGTTTGTTGTTGTTTGATTCCTTGAGTTCTTTCTTTTACAGAACTTTTCACCCAAACACCATAGAATATAGTTTTTCTCAGAACCACATAGAACCTTCTCCAAAATTGATCATGTAGTTGGTCATAAAACAATCCGTTGAATCTTTATTCAACTGCTACTGAAGCAGCTTAAAGGGCAGAATGAGCCATCTGATAGGACAAATTCCCTGCATAAACAAGATACTGGCTCTTATCAGGACAACCCTCATTAGCAACCTGGATGTACTTGCTCTGGTATAAAGTGACATTTTATAATATTTAACTTATTGCTTAAATTTTTCCATAAGGCTTCAAGTAAAACAGAAAATGGGGACTCACATGTACTAAACCACATGAGAAAGCCGCTTGCCTGCTTCCCCGGTAGAGATGTCTGGGCAAGTTCAATGTGAAAGTTGACTTTCATCAAAGGACCGAGGAACACACAGCTGTGTGAGCACACCCTCAAGGTCTCTCAGCACATCCATCTACGAGGCTGTTGGTGCCAAGGTTTTGATACTACTTAGAAATCTACTAAGTATCTCCGAACAGTTTCCCTCAAAGCAAGGCCAGGAAGGGTGCTATTGAAAGCTATCCTTACCCTGTTTCCTAAAATCTTTCAGTGGAAACCACACCATGGTTCATCTTCAGGGCCACAAGAAGCTGTAGGCATACATTCTGTTCATCTCATCGTATCTCCCTGGACCTCAGATATCCACCAGCCTTGTGACTGTGGCATCATTTCCCTCGACTTCTCGACACATTCAAATTAAGTTTAACATATAGTTTAAATATGTCATTTTAGAAATTTCAAACAGCCAAAGTGTACTGACCAAACTATGTTACCCATCACAGTAGGCCTGGTCCAGTCTCTAGGATTCAGAGAGGAAAAGCACAAAGGAGGCAGAACCCCAATCCTCATCACAAGGAAGGCTAGAGTCCTGTGACCCCCTACAAATGTGAGGGATGAGACTGTGATGCATTTCCCTGCTATTGCTTACTATAGAGATTCTTGATTTACGGTCATTGATTCTGAGCTACCACCTGAGACTAGGGAACAAATGACATCTGATAGATGAAGCTCCTGCATCTTGCCCTGGCTAGGAAGCAGGTGGCAGCTGTGAATCAATAGCCTGTGTTCACACTGGAAACTGCCCTGTCAGGCTCAGCTTGAGTATCTGCCTTGTGGTGGAATACTCTTCAGCAGCCCTGTTCCTTTTCCTGCCTCTGCTGTCACTGCTGATGCTGGCACCCAGAAATAATCCAGAATTAGCATCCTTGTCATTGCATATGTAATGCTGTCAATCAAAAGGACATGTGGGCACACGAGTCTGTGAATCCAGAACAAATAGAGAATGCTTTTTCAGAGTATTCAAAACAAAAAGTCATGAGGTAGCTCCCAACAAGTGAACTTAGAATACAGATGTTAAAACATAGTTTTCATGCTGTATTAATCTGGAAAATTACTAAAGTAATGGATAGTACACATATGCATCCATGTCAGGAAATGCCCATGGTGACACCAGGCAGCCAGTGCAGCGTAGGGCTTTTTAAATTTCTCCATTTCTCACCCATTTCTACTCAGGGAAATTTTTTTAACATGATATTAGGAATACAGGTCTATAACATGGGTATAAAAATCAAAATTTACTGATAACAAATCATAAATGCACTGATTTTCAAACTACTTTGGTGTATATGCAAAAATGCCACATAGTATTGAGATGGTTTTTACATAAGGAATCGTCTTGACTGGGTGTTTGTTACCGCAGGACACAGCGCATCAGTGTTGTTCAGAGCTGGTCGATATTTTGACTTTATAACTGTCAGTACTAAGAACATTGTTGTTTATAAATACTTAGTATTTATTGCAGCAGCATGTTTCGGTCCAGGAAAACCTCAGATTTTATTCTGCAATTGATTTTTAATTCATTTTTGTCATTGTGTATTTAGAAACATTTTTCTGTTGCCAATTTTTTTTGGCAGTCCTCCTATCCAGTGGTATGACCCCAGATGGAGGTGCAGGCCAGTGTTTAAGAAGCCAGACTGTTAAAAACCCACAGGATTCCCCAAAAGACAGGGTGAAGGCATGCTTAAATGAACTCAATTGAAGGCTTGCTCTTGACCATTTAAAAGTCAAGAAGAAATCAAAGAGAATATTAATGACAGTTTAAAAAATCATATCTTTATTCAAGAGGCAAGAAGGCAGACCGTGAGCAGGTCAAGAGGCACGGGCATTTTCAAAATACATGAAAGGCCGCTTTGAATATACACATTTATTCTCTGTGTTGGGGTCATGGGTTGAAAGTCTGATCTCCAGCTAGCAATGTGCTTTCTGGAGGATCTGGAAACTGCTGGGGCCTCACAGGAAGAAGTAGGCCACTGGGGTGGGTGTCTTTAGGAGCTGTATCTTAACCATGCCCTCTTCTGGATCCCCAACTTTCCAGATAATGTCACCTTGAAAAGCACTGTCATGAAACTCCAGCACCCATTAGAGCTGCGTCTCTTCGCCTTCCAGACCTGTGTGCTCCCCTTGCAGAGTCTGTCTCAGGGCATTTCTCTGCTCCTCCTCACTTCAGCAGCCAGACCCTCACCTGTATGCTTTGGGAGCTGCCAATCACTCCCCTACCCTTCCCATTAGTAATTGTATCGTCTACACAGCATCTCCAACATGTTGAGCGAGTTGACTGATAACTAGGACACAGAGTCCCTGAGGGTTCGAGCCACCTAGAAGCTTCCCATTGCCCAACTACAACTGAAAGGCTTTAGATGGTCTAGGCTCCCATACTACCTTGGAGGCTCCAACTTTACAGGCTCCTTGGCCTGTGGTCACTCTGGTTTCAACTGCTTTTGAAGTACTACAGTGAACGCAGTAGCACTTTCAGCCAAAGCCTGTACTATTCCTTCTGCCTATAAACCCATTGACCAGAACACTTCAGGGCCAATCCTTTTGATGAATCTATTTTCCCTGCCTTCACTAGAGCCTCCTAAAAGCACCCCATGTAAGCCAACCCCTCCACGATCTGCTGCCCTTTTCCTCACTGAAAGGGCCTTCCCTCACTTTGTCTTTAACTGAAGCCTTTGGTCCCTACCATAAATGAGGTTCATGTTCCTGCATAAAGCTTGCCTCCTTCCCCACCAGACTCTAAGCTCCTCTAGGGTAGGTGATTACTTTTACATTCAAATGCTTGAAAAGATTCAGGGTTTGCCTTTGAGAAAAAAACAAACTCTTAGAAACTGCAGCTTTGCAAACAAACTGTACATAGCAGTGAGTGAGAGGTTACCAGATTAAAAACAGACTGACCAGTCAAATATGGCTGCCAGACACCCAGGGAGCCTTTTAGAATAGATCTATCTTGAAGAGTATTTGGGACCAACTTACACTAAGAGGATTGGTTATTAATTGGAGATTCATATTTGAGAATTGTTTCATGTCATTTCCTGATTTTGGAGTCGTGGCGAAACAACCCTTCAGCCAAGCGCAAACATTTTATTTCTGATAATCATCCATCCTCTTGGCACTCAGAAGCCTTGGCATGTGTTACGTGGGAGTATCTCCTCAGTCACCAGCATGAGAGGCAGAACCTTTTATTTCTTGCTCAGAACCTTAGTTGCAAATTGTTAGCTGTGCAGCTCCTATCAAGACTTCATTAGGGCAATTATTATAATGAGTGATTTAGAGGAAATACTAACAATACATTTTCTCAAGATGGTTTGTGTTTCTTCCCCTGATTAAATGCACTGCTAGACAGTTACCCTAGAATTCTCTTCCTTTGGCTCTCAATACAGTTTTCTCTCCTGCTGCTGCTCCCTGAAGACTCATGTGGGCTGGCATTTTCTCTTTCCTCTAGACCTGAAATTCCACTTGCTTTACCTATCCACGTGCCTACTATAATGCACCAGGGAGAAGGGGAATTAATAAAGAGAGTAGGTCTGGCAAGCCATCTGTTTCCTGCTAGATTTCTGACTAATAAACTCACTAACCAGCAGACATGTGTGGAATGCTGCTTGTTTCTGTCAGGCATCTGACACAGAGGACACCGCTCATCCTGCCCTTCATGTCCTGTTCAGAAAATATTTCTCCCTGGTAATGGAATAGAGACATCTCAGTATCATCTCACTACTTAGACCCTTCGTTTTCCAATGTGCCCTTCTTCTTGGCATAAGAGGCTAATGCTCTGTCTCCTGGCAGTTATGTGTTGACTGTAGTTCTTTGTCTAGAGGTGGGATGTTGTAAAATTTCCCCCTTCCACATTATATGTCCATTAATACTGCTTTTTTTTCTCCTAGTCTTGTGTATGCAGTGGTTTTTTTAGAAAGCCGTTTGACAGCAGACCTGCTTGAATTCTGGCTTTTGTAACAGGTTAGAGGTGGGCAGCAGACAGAAGGAGTTCATACCTATAGTTAGGTAATAACAGGTGAGTAAAGCTAATGACTGCCATGCCCTTTGTGTGAATAGAGAGCTATTGAGGGGTTGGCTGCCCAAGAAACACTGAAGCCACGAACGCCCAACTGCCCTTTACCTGACTGCTAAGATGAGAGCAGACTCTCCTCAGGTTGAGATACTAAGCTATAAAGTGCGACTTTCATGCCACTTCCTGAGTGTATGTGTGTGCATGTGTGTGTGTATGTGTGAGTGTATATGTGTTATGTGTGAGTTGTGTGTGTGTTATGTGTGTATGAATGTGTTGTGTATTGTGTGTGTTGTATGTATATATATGTGGGTGTTGTGTATGTATATGTTTATGTGTACATAAGTGTGTACATGTGCTGTGTATGTATGTATACTTGTACTGTCTGTACATGAGAAGTGAACATGTATACATGTGTATGTACATGCATGTGCACTCATGTATGTGTATACATGTGTGGACATGTACTATGTATGTATGTATGTATGTACCTGTGCATAAATGTGTAAGTTCTCCCATTTTTACTCCCAGTACCAATTGTCTTCAACTTTGTGTGTGTGGGTATTAAGACAGTTTCTGTGTTAATAAAAGCCCAGTTTTCTAAGTCTTTTCTTCACTTAAACAGAGCAGCTCTTTGGATGACTTCATATGTTCCCAGTTGTTTTGTGTTTCCTTCTCTACAAGATTGATGCAGTTTTCTTATAAGGCCCCTTTTCTATCAAGGGCAAACAAAATCATGTTTGCTGCATGCACTGCTGCGTGCTATCTGCAGTGTTGGCAAGGTTGCTGCCTGGGAGAGGCAGGGCAACACAGCCGCTTCTGCATCCTCTCAAAGGCTTGTCCTATCCAAAGCGACTCACCATGTCCTGGCCAGTTTTTCACTCCGGCTGGCCTAGGGAGGGAATGGCTTTATGCTCAGATCTCTCGTGTTTATCCCCAGTCTGAAGGGATCAGGCGCACTCCATCTATCTCTGTGGCTCTGGTTCTCACATAGACATTCCCACTGTTAGCTGGGGATTGCTGCTTACCACTGCAGGCGACACTGGTCCTGTGCTCCAGTCCTGGTGGTTTGCGCCTTCCACTTTAGACGGTGTCTCATTTATACACCCTACACCAAGAACTGTCTCTTTACACTGCTCTATGGACAGCTTGGAAAGTTGTGTGGATGATTAAGTATGTGGCACAATTTTCAGGAAGATAAGCACTTTTTGAGGCACAATAATCACTTGGTGGTTCTAAAGTCCAAAAGAATTAAAAGTTTTAAGTAATCATTTGTATGTATTAGCTGTTTTAATACTACGGACTTTAGAGCAGCATCATTCACAATCACATCAACTGGGTTGTGGTCTTGTTTAAGACCTACATTAATTCTGTGTGATATTACTGAATGCAGAGAGAGGAAGATGGTTAGTCCCAAGAGCAGTGTTCTCCACTGAACTCTGAGCTCTGGGCTTTGGCCTCTGTCTGCATCTCTAGGTATAACATCCCTACAGGGAGTCATCAGCCTGTAGTGCTGACCCTCAGGACAGAGCTGTCATCAGTCAGCATGTTTAAAGACTCTAAGTAAGTGCTGGAAGATGGAGGGAAAATTGCTTGGTAGTGTACTGTTGGCCATGCACTGTCTCACTGAAGCACATGAAGCTTTCTGAGCCTTATTCTGAAGAAGCTCACTTACACTTTATATGTGTTTAAACTTGTGACCTGAAAGCTTGATTAGCTGCTCCGTATATATGAAATTATGTTTATTTTGTTGTATATAATATTATTCAATTTGGAAAGTAGCTATAGAAAGGCAGAGTAAGGTCATTGCTCATGTTTTGGTTTTAAGCTAAAAAAAAACTACAAGAGGACATGAATCAGTTTCTAAGCAGTATTTTTTTCTCTTATTTGTTACTGTTCTATAATCTACATTCTGTACTCAGGCATGGCTTGATTTTTATGATTCAGATTTTGTTAAAATGTGGGTGTCCCTGAAATGTGGACTGTAATTGTGTCTTTATGCCTGTGTTTGTGTTGATTTGTGTGGATATGACAAATGAAATAATCTTCCATGATGTTACTCACTTAGAGGTCACTGGCTGTACACAGTTCTGAGCCCCCCAGGAAGGCCAATCCCAATGTGTGCACTCTCTGCCCCACTGTGCTGTTCTAAGGTACTATATACATGGCCTATATAAACAACCCTCACAAGATGGTTTCAACTTAAGAAAAGAAGAGGAGTTAGACTGGGTGTTTATCTTCCACAGCACAGGAAAGGACCATGTGCTGTCATTTGCTCCCAGATGTATATTGGCTTCTCCAAAGAAACAAAACACAAGTTAGGAGGGAGAAAGAGAGAGGGAGGAAGAAAAGAGAAGGGAAGGGAAGGGAAGAAAAGGAAAGGGAAGACAAGAGAAGAGAAGAATGTGAATTGGCTGACACAATTAAGCAGGCGCACAAGTTCCATCATATGCTGGATGGAACACATGCCTCGAGCTGTAACTCAGTCAGATCTGACCAGGAGACCAAGGCATCCACTGGCAGAAGGAAACAGACATTTGATCTCATGTAGAGAGCCACCTTCTTCTGCTTGTCTGTTCTATTTGGGCCCTAGACTGGGTGATGTCCAGATATACTGTGTGTGCATCGTCCTTACTGGTTCAAATGCTAACCTTACCGAAGCAACTGCTGTACACATATTAGGAGTGTTTAGAAAGATCTTTGGTTGTACCTCAGGCCACCTGAGATGACACTGAAGTCAACTATTGCAAACCCATCAAAATCCACATTCATATTTCTTGTATAAAATGTTACACAAATGGCCTTACTGTCTCTGGTGCTATAGTCAGTGTGGATGAAAAACAGATTCATTTAAACAAATTCTTTTATGTCAGCTAAACACCTAATACATATGCAAAAAATAAACAGACGTGTGCACACACACATATATTTACATATACATATATACATTGATCTCATGCATATATATGCATATATATATATATGCAGGTAGATCATGTATACAGCAAGACCTGGAGATAGAAGGAAGAATGGACAGGTGTGCAAACACTGAAGTGAGATGTGGCCGAGAGTCAGTAAGCACTTCCGGAGAATGGCCATTGTTCTAAAGAAAGGTCTGTATCCCAAAGGTGGCACCAAATTGACCGTCTTTGTGATAATATAATGTCTTAAAGTGTCACAAACTACAGAACTTTTGCACATTGGTCTTGTTATAAGTTTAGCTGAGGAAATCACAAGCTGTTGGACCTGGCAATGCAGAAATGAATGTGGCAGGGTCATCCAGCAGGAGATAGAGCCGTGTGCAGACTTTGCAGTAAAGTGTGGCTGGTGCAGAATCACCAATAAGGTGAGAGGGATCCCCAAAGGGAGTGGTGCTTGAGTCCTGAAAGCGGAACAGAAAACAGACAACTTGGGATGGGACAGAGGGCCGCCTATGGCCACACACCAGGAAGACTGTTTCTGAGATCTACCCTCAGCAGACTCCACAAACATTTTCATGCACTGCCTCCCCAGAGAAATGCCTTTTTAAAAGAAATCTCACATTCTCTTGGGGGGTGGGGATGGCAGGAGATGGGCTGTGGGCAGTAAAGGCTACTGTTTGTGTGCTAAGAGTTTTGGCTCAGTGTCAAGAGTAGAAACTGCAGACCATAAATATTTTGACAAGTAATGCATCTTTCAGGGATAAGATGCTATAAAAATGGAAGCTTTCAGCAAGTTTTATGTGAGCTTTCAAAAAATTTTAATTGTGTTTTTTGAAAATAATCACTTTAGGTTTTAGAGACTATGAAATCAAATATCACAGGGGAATGTGGGCTCTCTGACGTTTTTATTGGCTGAGAAGGGGTGAGCCAGGTCAAATGCTGTTTGATGCCGCCAGAGGCCTGCCTGCATCTGTGTGTGTGCATACATATGGCTCACAGATGACCATCTCATTTGTGAATGAGTTTTACAGTTACAGTCGAACATCCAGGGTCCTGCTGTTATTTTCATGGTGGATGGCATTTTCATTACCAGCATGTTTATGTGCTGTGTGCACAGCTGTGACGTGGTCTAAACTCCTTTCCTCAGTGGGTAGAACGAGTTTTTCCTTTCTTTTTCTTTTTTTCTTTTGTCACCACCAATAGCATGAAGATATCAATGGAATGGTATCTGTTTTCAGTCTTGTCTGTGGCGACAAGGAAAAAACAAAAGATCTGTTTTCCGTCCTTTGTTCAAAGCATGATAAAAGCATGGCCATTGCTTTTGAAATTGGCCCATTTGTCTCCTATCCAATCAGGCTCATTTTGGCCTGTGCCTGATCATCCTAACATCAAAGATGAAAGCTGTGAGGTAATATGGAGGGTGATTTTGAGTGCTCAGTAAAATTCTGCTTATGGTGTCACCAATGAGGTACTTATCGCAATTGCTCGGGGCCCAGCTTAGATCCAGGGTGGTGTAAGGCAGAGTCCAGCTGCACAGCTGCTGTTGCACACTAACCCTGCATCCTACAGGGCATGAGCAACTGGTTTTCAGTTAGTGTCTGTTTTGTCTATTTATATGTTAATAGTGAGATCTATACAAGACAAACTTGTCAATTCTCTAAATTTTTGTCTGCATTTAAATGAAACAAACTATTTTATTAAGAAAAACAATAAGTGGGACCTCATGAAGCTGAAAAGCTTCTGTAAAGCAAAGGACACTGTCATCCGAACGAAACGACAGCCAACAGATTGGGAAAGAATCATTACCAATCCTACTTCTGACAGAGGGCTAATATATATATATAAAGAACTCAAGAAGTTAAAAAGCAAGAAACCAAATAATCCAATTAAAAAATGGGGTATGGAACTAAAAAGAGAACTGACTGAAGAGGATTATAGAATCGCAGAAAAACACTTAAAGAAATGCTCAGCATCCTTAGCCATGAGGGAGATGCAAATCAAAACGATCCTGAGATTTCATCTTACACCCACCAGAATAGCTAAGATCAAAAACTCTAGTGACAACGCATGTTAGAGAGGCTGTGGAGAAAGAGGAACCCTCCTCCATTGCTGGTGGGAATGGAAACTAGTACAACCACTCTGGAAATCAATTTGGTGCTTTCTTAGATAATTAGGAATAGTGATTCCTCAAGACCCAGCTATACCACTCTTAGGCATATACCCAAAAGATGCTCAAGTACACAACAAGGACATTTGTTCAACTATGTTCTTAGCTGCTTTATTTGTAATAGCCAGAACCTAGAAACAACCCAGATGTCCCCCAGTTGAGGAATGGATACAGAAATTGTGGTACTTTTACACAATGGAATACTACTCAGCAATTAAAAATGAGGAAATCATGAAATTCGCAGGCAAATGGTGGGACCTTGAAACTATCATCCTGAGTGAGGTATCCCAAAAGCAGAAAGAAACATATGGTATATACTCACTTATATAGACCTATAGGATAGGAAGGTCAAGCTGAAATCTACACACCTAGAGAGGATATACAGGAAGGAGGACCCAGGTTGGTGTGATCAATGCTTGTTTGGATGAACAAATGGGATGGACATTGAGTGGAGGAGAAAACAAGCAACAGGACAGGAGCATGCCAA
>JAQQSO010003412.1:0-13570 GCA_028658305.1 Pachyuromys duprasi
ACACAATGGAATACTACTCAGCAATTAAAAAGGAGGAAATCATGAAATTTGCAGGCAAATGGTGGGACCTGGAAACGATCATACTGAGTGAGGTATCCCAAAAGGAGAAAGAATCATATGGTATATACTCACTTATATAGACCTATAGGATAGGAAGGTCATGCTGAAATCGATACACCTAGGGAAGATATACAAGGAGGACCCAGGTTGGTATGATCAATGCTCGTTTAGATGAACAAATGGGATGGATGTTGAATGGAGGATAAAACAAGCAACAGGACAGGAGCATACCAAAGAGGGCCTCTGAAAGAATCAATATAGCAATGTATTAAAGCAGATATTAAGACTCACAACCAAGCCTTCGGCAGAGGGTGGGAAACAATAATAAAAATTGGGGAAGTTAGTAAGACTTGGGGAGAACAAGAGCTCCACAAAGACCAAACTGAGCAGGGCACAGGGGTCTTTTATGAAAGAGTTTCTCCAACCAAGGACCAGGTATGGATATGGCCTAGAACCCCCACTCAGATGTGGCCCATGGTAGCTTGGTGTCCAACTGAAGACCCTAGTAAGGGGAATGGGAACTGTTTCTGTCATGAACTCGATGGCTGGCTCTTTGATCCTCCCCCATACACGCCAGGGAGTAACAGCCTGGCTAGATCCCAGGGGCGGATATTGCAGCCAGCCCTGAGGAGACAAGATGATCTGGGGTCGGATGGAAGGGGAGGAGGTCCTCCCCTGTTGGTGGACTTGGAGGGGGCGGGGAGGAGGGAGATGAGGGAGGGATGTGGAGAGTGGGAGGGAATGAGGGAGGGGGCTACGTCTGGGATGCAAAGTACCTAACCTGTGATTGATATAAAAATAAATAAATTACATTAAATTTAAAAAAAGGAAAAAAAAAGTATAATATAGCAACGACATAAACCAGTACCACAGTGGCTTGTCATTTTCAAGTGTACTACTGGTAGGGCAGTTTGTTTCTTTATGCTGGCCTCACCAAAAACCTGTACGTTCATGCACCGAGCCACAGCACTGCCACAGCTGGGGCATCACTGAGTGACAGAAATGCTCTGCTCCCCTGGAATCTTAAGAAACCAACATCACTGGAGCAGTTTGTTGTCAAGCAAAGCATGTGGCTTCTGACTACAGCGTAGTGGTCCCCTGCCCACAAGTCTTAACTGAGGAAGATAAGAATAAAGAACAGGAAAGTGCAGCTGTCAAGCAGTGACTGGTGAACAGCAAGACGTGGTCTCGTGCCGTAGGCTGGAGTTGTTTTTTTTTTTTTTTTTTCCAAACAAGCATTAGCTTTGTAATTAGCTTTGATTCTAATAACTTCGAGGTAAAAGAGAACAAATCACCTACTAGACAAGGAGATGATCAAAGTTCATGTCCTGCACCTGACAAACTTCAGGCCAGAGAAAGGTCACAGTTAAGTCTTTGGGTGTTAGAAAGGTAAGACTTGAAGAGTGGTTGGGGAGATGGCTCAATCGGTAAAGCACTTGTGGTACAAGCATGACTTCCTGGGGTCTGTTGCCAGTGCCCACAAAGAAAGCCAGGTATGTCAACCATAATCCCAGCACTGAGGAGGCAGAGATGAGAGGATCCCTGGGTCTGGGTGGCCAGCCAGTCTAGACAAAAACGGGAAGTACTAGGCTTAGAGAGAGACCTATGGTTAAAAAAAAAAAGTAATGTGGAAGGAGCAGCAAGGTGCTTCACTGGGTTAAGGCACTTGCAGCCAAGCGGGATAATGATGCTGCCTCATCACATCTGCCATTCAAACCAGGTTTGTTGCTAATTCCACTGGTGCTGAATTTGCATAAAATGTGAGAGATGCCATTGTGGAGAAGCAACTGTGGGGCACTAGTAAGGAAAGGAAAGCCCTTAAAACCACAGACAGACAGTGACAGGCAGAAAGTTGCAGCCACCAGCCTCCACAGTCTAAGAACACATTCTCTTCTCCAGGGACCGAGTGACCAGACATGAGGAGCCACTGAAACCCACAAGAGCTTTCAGCATCACTGTTCATACAATACAGACAGCCATGTGTGCAAATGTACATTTTTATTTAGCAGTGTGAGGCCATGCTGTGGTCTGGATATGGTTGAATGTGTGCCCCCTCTCCCACAAAGTTCATACTGACAAGCTTAGTAGTCAAGGTAAAAATGATAGAAGATTAGTGGAAAGAATTAGAAATTAGTGGAAAGTTATTGAGGGTTGTCTTAGGAAGGAATACTAGGACCCTAGGAGCTCATTGGCTTCCTGCTTTGTCACATGATCTAGTCCTCACACGTTTATGAAATGGTAGTCCTAAGTTCACCAGCCAAGTTTAGCCACCAATGTGATTCTGTTGAGCCTCCAAAACTGTGAGCCAAACAAAAGCCTTTAGAAAGTTAGCCTGCCTTGGCTACTTCTGTAGTAACGACAAACAGGTTCATGTATGAGGAGCCCTAGGATCCCCTTCCCAGTACACTGCTGGGTGAGGTGGCTGCCTCTTCCTTGGGGACTTTATATTGAGCAATGACACCTAAAATCACTATAACTGAAGTTCATCTCCTTATACTGCCCATGCATCAACCATGACAACTACAGAGACTATGTCAAATTGTCCTCGAAAGTGTCAAAGTGCCCAGTTGGAGAACTTGAGTGGGCAGGATTATGGTAAAGAAGGAGAACACAAACAAAAAGCATCCATATTGCTTTGGACCATGGAGAGGCATTGAAAGAGGGACCAGGACCTGAAAAAGAAGGGCTACATGAGAGGAAAGAGATGTTCAAACCTGTGTGTGTTTGCTTACTGCTATTCTACAACCAGGGTATGGTAGGTCTTAGCCATACAGATGGCAAAGAGCATCTGAACCAGGTTCCAGGAACCTGAAGTAATATTCAACCTCAGCATAAAGAGTTAAAATTAAAAAAAAAAAACTGTCATACTCCTCATTCAGAAGTGTGGCAGTGCCCTGAGCACAGGCCCCTTACCTCTCTATTCTCCTGACTGGCTGCTGTAAACTGAGGGAAGGAGGTGATCCAGAGTGTCGAAGCTGAGAGCAGATGCAATGAGCACAGGTTCCATCCAGAATAATCTGGGCAGCAGCAAGCTGATAATAAAAAGCCCGTTGGCTGGATGGTAGTAGACATCAAAGTCCCATTCACTTCCAGGGGTAGATATGGATAGGAGAGGGCAGGAGTAAACTTGGGTGTGTTAGAGGAGCAGTGGTTGTATAGGTATGTTCTATGGGGGGGGGGGGGGAAGCTAGCAAGCTGTATGCTTAAGCTCCATGAGCTTGAACTACACATTTGGCTTATCTCAATTGAAACTGTAAAGAAATTTAAATGAAGCCCAATGCTAGGACTGAGTAGGTGAACTAATCCCTGGGCCCTCCCAGAGCTTTGTCCAGGAGACTAATACGTCCCACAAAAATAACAACTGCCTGGCAGCTGCAAAAGAGACTACCTTTGCTCTGAAAGACCTAGCTATAGAAAATGAATCTGAATCCATTGTCATGTGACGATGAAGCAACTGAGATGTGCACAAAGATGCCTTGTAATCTTCCAGTCATATAAGCTTTTTTGGAGAAACGTATTTCTGCAAAAAAACATCCCCCACCAGACACACAAAATCCATCCTGCTTCCCTCCCTCCATCACAGAAGACTCCTTTGAAGCATTAATGTGTCTAGCTTTTTTTTTCTGAGCCACCTCACCTTAATTCCTGATTTCTCACCTACCTGGTTGTTGGAGACATATCCTATACTCAGGAGTTGAGCTGAGGAATCAGCCATTCTTAAATTAGAATTGATTTGAGAACATAGAAGGTCTTCTTTAAGAAAGGGGTTATTCCCTCCCCGTATTACTGGTTGGGGAAGTAAATGATGACTGGAGCTATGGCAACCTACATCGTAGATTGTGAGGGCAAAGGAGTCATTTGGTGGTGGTGGTAAATTGATGGGCTGGGGGTACTTTGGTCCCTGATGATTTCAACAAGGTTCTTACACTGCATATTGAACTTGAAAAAGAAAACTATCTGTCTTATTGAATTTCAAAAACCCTGGACTCTTTTCCCCATCTTACAATGCCAAATCTTACCTCTAAATAGGTTCCTTTTGCCAATTGGTAATAGCACTCTAAATTTCTCACAGGATGATGAAACACACTGGGCCCCTGATGACTATGCATCCTGGGTAGGAGGGTGGAAAGAACTATCAAGGAAAAATGCACAGAGAAGTGGCCTGGTAAAAATGGCTTCAGAAGTGACCGAACGCAAATGAACACAGGCCATTACCATTTCCTCACCCTTGCAGTGTGATCTAATTTCTCTTGGAGCCCTAAGGTGACCATGTAGACCAGCCCAGTCCAGCCTAGAGGAGAATGCAATACCACATGTATCAGCTAAACTTAGAGGGCTAGAACCAAAGGAATGGAGACATCAGTTGATTAGATTGCCTTACACACTTCCCAGCCGTGGGCCAGCCAGTTGCATGTGACCCAACACAGAATTGTAAACTGACTTACAAATGTTTGAGATTCTTGTTGCTGGAACAGCTTTTTCTAACTCCTCGACTATAAACTTTGTAGATAACGATGGACAGCCACAATGTCCAAAGGTTGGACATGCCTTAGAGAGGCTAGGTACTTCCACAAAGGTTGTCTACTGGCTGAAGAGCTCAGGGAATCAGAAACTGCTCAGGCCAAGAAATTGGAAACCTTGAGGCAAAGGAGACCAATGAAGTGAACTCAGCTGGAGGCTAAATGCCTGGAAGCTTCCTGGAGAGTCAAGTCTCCAAGTACCAGGCAATGGTAGCTTCGAACCAAGGAGACTCAGAAATAATAGAGCTTCCTACCGAGGGCAGTTTCTCCTTTCTTCCACATTTTATTCCTCCTGGACCACAGCTATTGGATGATGGACCACATTCAGGAGAGGGTTTCTGAATTTAGTCTGCTGACCTCCAAGCCAGCCTTCTTTGGAAACCTACCCTATAGACATACCCATAGGAGTACTCTACCAGTTTCCTAACATTTCTCAAATCCAGTCAAGCCAACGGCCAACAGTAACCATCACACCACAGTAAATGCTCTGCCCATTAAACCAGCTGTGGGTGATCAAGCCTCATGAAGACTTGTAAAGCTTAGGCCGGAAGAACCACTGTTCTTGGGATAGTTCGAGGATGGCAAGAGCCATACTGATAGGGGGATGTGAATTTTGAAGGGCAAAATTCATGCTGTCTTACCCAGGCAACATCACAATGAAAGGGCCAAACTGGTCCATTACACAAAAGATAGTCTAGCTTTGTGTCATCCCCAAGGTTCCTCCTTTTGTTCATGGCTCTCTCCCAGCATGATCTGTAGTCTAGCCAGACAGATACACCTCTCACAGGAACATGGGAGAGTGTAATCAGCCCACTGCTCCACCCTTCCATAATGAGCAGGAAGTGGGACATGCAAGCCACCTCAAAATGGCAGCCTTGTCACCATGGCTTTCGAGGATCAAGCACAGCTTTAACCCAGGAGAAAGAGCAGAGGCATAGGAAGGCACACAGCTATTGGAGCTAGTTGGTATTTTTAAAGCATGCAGACATATAGAGAGACCAGTAAGTCTTTTCTATTCTAAAAATGTGTGCTTAGCATATTCATGGAGTTGTTTCAATGCATGCACTGAGTCCTAGTATTAGAGAAGGTGATCTCCTTTGTGCTTTGACACCCTAGAAATATCTTCAGCCTATGTGTGCTTCAAGCATGACGGGAATCCTGGAGTCTGGCAGGGAGGAGTTTCTGTCAGACATGCCTGGCCTTCAAATGCTCTTAAATGAACTGGAGTAAATTGTCCCCCAAGAAGTGCATAGGAGAGGGCGGGTCCTGTGAGGAACCCAGTGCAGAGCATTGGCGCCCTGCTGTTTACTAGAATAGCAGCAGAAAACATAGGGTGCTGGGAAACTGGATGCGTTCCTAGCTCTGTATTGAGGAGTTAGTCTCCTGGGATAGCAGCCTGAGGAGTACGATGAGCTGTAGAGTTCGCTCTGCAGAAAACATTGACTTAGTTGTGATATGTGGCTTTGCCTCTGCCCTACAAAAGCCCCTAGCATTTGCTTCCTCACTCTGACTTTCTCCATCTTGATTGTCTATAATATGGTAATGCAATTCTTTTTATTATGTACTATATTTGTTGAATACAGTTTCATGTCTCTTGGTCTTACTTTTTAAAGTGGCTAAACTGAACACTTTATGGCTTTCTTTCCAAAAATGTTATTTTTGTTTGTTTTGTTTTGTTTTACATCACAGCAGTGTTCATGAGGACCTCTCACAAATACTCTTTTTCTCTCATTGGCCATATCTGGATCAGATGTCCTTACTTGTTTTGTGACTAGTGGCCCTGTTATTTGTTTAGGCTAATGAAATACGAGCACTTCGGGAGCAGGTCAGACAGGTCAGCAAGTTATACAGAGACAAAGGCTTTCTCAGCCTGGACTTGAGGTGGGGGAGATGAGAAGATTCCTTCTAGCACCCCAGCTCCTGTGGGAATATGAGTGCAAACTGAGCCTTACTTTCCTAAGATAAAATACCTCCATACCCAACCCTATGCAGCAAATCTTAGTTTACCATGCACCATTATTAACAGTCTGAATGGGAAATGTCCCCCACAGGCTCATTAACTTGAACACTTGGTCCCAGCTTATGCTACTGTTTTGGAAGGTTATGGAACCTATGGAACTTGGGGACTAGCTGGCAAAAGTCAGGTACAGAGAAGGGGGCCTTGAGGGAGAAGATTATATCTGGCTCTGATGACAGTTTTCTGCTCTGAAAAGAGGTGAACAAGACACACTTGTCTGTCACCCCAGTCACCATGCCTTCCCAAACATGAAAGACTGTATCCCCTGAACAGTGAGCCAAAAGAACCCTTTCCTTCCTTAAGTTGCTTCTGTGGAGTATTTTGTCATAGGGAGAAGGAAGTTAACTAATACTCCATTTCAGAGTATCCCCTCTAATAAATCACATTTACTTCAAGGTCTAAATTGTTATCTATACTATTGCTTTTCTCTGTGAGGGGGGTTGGGACTGTTTTGGGCATTCATTGGAGCTAGAAGTGCCCTCTATTCAAACATGCAAACATGCACATGTGGATTTTTGCATGCAGCTGCAATTGTGTGCTTGTTCATGTGTGTTGAGGTGCATGTAAACACGTGGACAACCTCAGTGTTTCTCAATCACTATCTATCTACCTGTTGTGTTTTGTTTTGCTTTGTTTTGTTTTGCCTTTTGGAGATAGGGCCGGGAGATCAAACTAAACAGGGTAAGCTAGCTGGTCAGCACATCCCAGGGACCTACCCCTCTCCACCTCCTCCCCCAGCACTAGAATTGCAGACTACCACATACTCTTCTTTTTACCATGGGTTCTGAGACTTGCAACCCTGTCCTCATGCTTGCATGGCAAATGCCTTACCAATGGAGCCATCTCCTCATACCTCCTGCCTTCTCAAAACTAATATGTGATCATCAGCGCTTCCACTAGGCAACTATGGCTCAAAGTGGAGGGTGACACTTCTTTCCTCCTTGACCCGCCCTCTGTCCCCTCAGTCCTGACACCATTGCCAGCACAGAACTCTACCCTCACCATTTCTCCTGCATCTTTTCCATTGGTGGTATCTTGGCAAGCATTAGAATGAGACTTTCACAGAAGTCTCCCATAGAGAATAACCAACATAGCCACTAGTAACTTGGGCAGCAAACAGGGTTTTGGATAATTCTAGAATCAAATCTCAGAAATCCCCTGTAGGATAGAGGTGAAAAAGAAGGGCTGTTTGGGAGTTTGAAAGAATCACAATAACAAAGCCCCTACTGTGATCAATTAGACTTGTCTTCCTGTACCTATTTTACTAAGAGCCTTCCCTGATCTGTGCACCCACACATTCTCCTCTAGGAAGACCACATGCTTTTGGCACTGCCACACACATGGTTCTGTTTTTGCCTTTTGGGATGTCAATCTTTTTCACAGTTTAACTTACTAACTGAAAAGAAGAGACAAGTATTTCAGAACTAAGAATAAATCCACCTGTCCCCATGAGAATGATGTTGAAAATTGTGGTCATTCTCTGTAGACAAATCACCAAAGTCTACACCAGAGCCACCTGAATGGTAGAAGATAGTGGAAGTGGGAATTGAGGAAACTATCTAATGTAATAGGACACAACATTGGTCTTTGGGCATTTACTTATCCACTTCTCAGTTCTCATCCTCCTCTTAATGGGGCTTCATTCCAGTCTTCATTTTCCAAACTAAAGTATGCTAGAATCTTCTCATACTAAGCCATACTTTTTTAGAATAGCTACATACAAAATGGCATCCTAAAGTAAGCAATTTTATTGGACTAATTTGCACAAAATGTGAATGGTTGGGAATCCACTCAGCTTCTCAGAAATTCAGTCAGATGTCTTCTTGGTAGATCATGTATCAAAGTGAGAGAAAAACTGTCAAGAACAATAAAAGGATGTTTTCTGGGAATTTGCCTCATGAGATCAACTCCCCAAAGCACAGATCTTAATTGTCATAGCTTTTGTTCCATCATTCCATCAAAGATACCAAAACCAAAGAAATTTCCAAACTAGTGCTTTGTGTTGCCACACTGGAGCTTGTAGGGGGATGGGGCGTCACATGCAGGAAAAACATCTCTAGGAAACCAGGAAGAGCAAGTCAGTGTCCATGAAGCCAGAATCTGAAGCACAACACCTTCTGTAAGCTGGCTTCACTCAGCAGTTCCCTTAAGGAGCAGCTTCAGTGACAGATGAGTGAGGGGCATTGTTGGCAAAGGGATCTGGCATCATAGGAAAGGGAATCCCTTATTAGAGGATGTGGGCCGTTTCGGAAAGGAAGTTTACAGTTTTCATTCCTAAAAGGAAAGCACACACACAGAGAGAATATAAAATTAGTCACAGCACCTTGATACTAGGACCAGAAATCAAATTCACTTGGTGCTTAATTTTGCCTAAACACACAGGATTGCTGTGCCCTGTGGCTATGTCCCAAGGTCTGCCGAGTCCTTTTTCTCCAACTGAGTAAGGAGGCACCTCCCTCCTGGAAAAAGGCCAGATGCCAAAGGGGACATTATCCCTCCCTTCATTCAGCAGCTTTGTCTGTGAGATTGGAAAACGGCTAGCTAGTGTATTTCGAAGGATCAAATAATTAGTTCTCTTGGAATCTCGTTTTAGATTTTAATTCTTAGTCTTGGAACCAAATGAGAGAAGCAGAAATTTCTCTCTGCGGCTGGAGGGATTCCGTTTCGGCACAGTACAAAAAAAAAAAAAAAACCTTGCTTGGGAGGCAGCTTTCCATGCGTGAATCTAATTATTCCAGCTGGGTTTTACCAACACGTAGGCAATCAAAACCTACTTTCACTTGCTATTTTATTCTTTATTTACTAGTTCTATAAATACTATGATGGGTGTGCTGTTCTATCGGGGTGGGGAAGAGGTAGGAGCAGCAGCTGCTTGAAGCCATGGGTTATATGCTGATCTAGAGTTGGGGGAGGGTGGCTAGGCCTACCACTCTCGCCACATTTCTGGCCAGCATGGACTGTGTGGCTGGTTGACTGTAGCCTTTGGGTTCTCAAGTGTGGCTGCCAATCTCCCATCTGCCACAGTCAGCTAAAGTAGCTTCATCACTCTCCCTTTCTTTATGGGCAGAGAATTTCCAGCAAGAATACCTAAGGCTGGTAAATCCCACATGGATACCTAAGGCTGGAAAGTCCCAGATGGAGGTCAGGATGGAGGCAGATAGTTCTGAACAAGGCTAATCCATGCAGGAGCAAGGAGCAGCATCTGAGACATATGAGTGGCTGGCCTCAGTGGCCTCCAGATTTCATAGATGATGGCTTGGTGATTTCTGCTTGAGTTCTGAGTCCCAGATGATAAGCATGTATTAATGGGTGAAGTAGCATGGAGCTAGATTCTGATGAAGCACTAGGGTAAAGCTGATCAAGATTAGAGCTGTTGAGAAATTAATTGTGCACTCATGAGAAAGCCCTCCCAGATCTGAGCAAGGTTATGTATGATGCTTGTGGACCTCTGACTGTCCAAAGAACAGATGTATGCTCGCAGAGGTCTCTGTCATCTTTTCTAAAGGAAAACTGTTCCTCTGTCTATTGGGGCCAGAGATGCTCTGGTTACAATCTATAGAGGTACAGGGGCAAGAATCAGTGCTGTCATCTGGATCTTCAGCGTGGTAAAGATGGCCTATAGCACAAGTAGGAATTCATGAAAATCTGAAGAGGTGAGACCTAGTAGAAGAAAGTTAGGCTATCATAAGTCTTGAAGGGGAAACTAGGTCCCCGATACCTTCACTATCAGCCCTTTTACATCAGCCTTTTTATAATAGCTGTTTTCTCCTTCAGAAATCCCTGAGTTCCTGCCTGTTCTTCAGGGATTCCAGTGCCACACACATACAAACAACAGTGACACAGAAGTAAGCCTCTATCTAGCCTCTCTTGACTCACCTAAACTTAAGTGTTTTAAACATTGCTGCAAGGAAAAGAACAGATCCTGTCTTAGGGTTTCTATTGCTGTGATGAACACTATGACCAAAGACCACTTGGAGGGGAAAGGGTTTATTTTACTGTACATCTTACAGTCCATAGTGAAGGAAAAGTCAAAGCAGGAATGTGGAGACAGGAACTGAAAGCAGAAATGTGAAGGCAGGAACTCAAAGCAAGAATGGGAAGGCAGGAACTGAGGAAGAGTCCATGAAGAAATGCTGCTTACTGGCTTACTCCTATGGCTTACTTAGTCTGTTTTCTTATAAAACCCAGGACCACCTGCCTACCACAGTGAGCTAAGCCCTCCCACATCAATCATTAATTAAGAAAATATTCCTCCAGACTTGCCTAGAGGCCAGTCTGATGGAGGCATTTTCTCAGTTAAGGTTCCTCTTCCCAGATAACTCCATCTTATGTCAGGCTGACAAAAAACTAACCAGAGCAGAACCTAACCAGATGCCTAGGCCCTCTAACCCCTTTCATTATCACAGAATTGTCATAGTGACCCTCACACACTTCCTGCCCCTCAATACAAGCTTAACATATGGACATGACTGTCTTGAAGATATTACTCTTGGGAAAAGTTGATACCCTGACATCTTGCTGGGGTGAGGGCCAGGTACAAAGTACAAGCCCACAGTGCATGCCTGGTCTCCACAGCACTGCAAAATAAATGTGAGTTGACAGCCAAATGTCTCAGTCTATTTTTCTCGCTGTAACTGAATAAATGAGACCATACAAAGTATAAAAAAAAAAAAATAGAAGTGCATCTGGCTTGTGATTGTGGAGGCCAAAAAGTCAAAGATCATGGTGTTAGTATCTGAGGGCTTCCGTGCTATCTTAACATGGTAGAGGCATCAATGGCAGGATAAAACAAGCATGCCAATTCAGGTTCCTCTTCCTCTTGTCATAAAGCCACTAATGCCATCACGAGAACTCTGCCTTCAAGATCTTATGAGTTAATCACATTTTACCACTGTGGCAAAAATACCTGACATAAACAGTTTCATGGAGGAAGGCTTCGTCTAGGCTAACAGAGTTAAGAGGCTTTTAGTTCCTAGTCAGCTGGTGTTGTGGCTCTGAGATGGAGGTGATACAGAATATCACTATAGAGAGGGTTTGGTGGGAGAGAGATGCTCATGTCATGGCAGTTGAGAAGCAGGACAAGAGAAGAGAAAGATGAGATGTGGGAAAAGACATACTCATCCAGGACACACTTCAATATCCCACCTCCACCAACTAGAACTAGCACATTAACCTTTGAATACATCAATGAGTTAATCTATTCATGAAGTTAGCACCCTCTACATTCAATCACTTCTGAACACTGGTGCATCAAGAACCAAGCCTACAAGTTGGTGAGATAGCTCAATCAGTAAGGGGTTTTTAGAGCAAGCATAAAAATGTGAGTTCTATCACCAGGAACACACGTGCCAGCTTATGATCTCATCTTTGGGGAGGAAATGATAACTAGATCTCTGGAACTCACTGGCCAGTAAGATTAGCCTAATTGTCGAGCCCCAGGACCCAGTGAGAAAGACCTTGCTGCAAAAAAACAAGATGAGGCTAAGGAGATGGTCCAGTGGGTAAAGTACTTGCCCTGCAAACTTGCTGACCTGAGTTTAGGATGCATGGGCCCGTATAAAAGACAGATGCAGTAGCATACATCTTTAACCCTAGCACTGGGGTGTGGAGAAAGGCATGTCTCAGGGGCTTCCTGGCCAGCCAGTGTCGTTGAAATTAGTTTGAGGTTCAGCAAGAGACCTGGCCTCAAATAATAATAATAACAATAGCAATAATGTGGAGAAGCAACTAAGGAAGATAACTGCATGGGTGAGCATATACACAAATGTATACACATAGAGGGTGAGAGTGGTGAGAGAAAGAGAGAATGAGACGAACCTGTAACACATGAGCCTTAGCAGACATTTTCCTAGCCAAATCATAACACATCCCACATACCCCACCTCCCAGTTCTACCAACATATGTGTTTGGGTGACACCCTCTTCACATCATCACAGGACAATTAAATGTTGGCATGTGAATTGGGATGGGGGCATCGTCACTCAATAGCACCAATACGTAAAGCTGGAAAGCTTCTATATTAAAATATGCTTTCTCTTTATTTTGCAAATTGAAGGAATATGGCCTTCCCTGCTGAAGCAGAAAGGCTGTGACAACCTTTGGGATGTGGTTGTCTCATTCAACAGCTTTTTACAAGCCCAATGTTCCCCTATTACTCTCTGCCACTGGGAGAAGATCTCAGTTACCATAAATTATTTTCTTTCATTTTGTGGGTCTGGTATGGCAGTATGAAGGAGAATGTAAACTATTTCTTATACCCATGTCTCATATCAAAGCTGTGGAAAAGACAAGCGTGGGTCTCTAAAGCTGGGTGGGCATGAAGATGCATCTTGATGTAAAGGGAAGACTCTCCTCATGCTTGCATAATACCACAAAACCTAGGATATCATTATAGAAAGAAAAAAGTGTGTGAGAGCGTGCATGTGTGTGTATGTGTGTGTGAGTATGGAGGGATATATGTGTTTGAATGTGGGGTTGTATGTGTATGTATGTGTGTGTGTGTGAGAGAGAGAGAGGTCAAAATCAGATATCATTCCTCAGAAGCCATCCACCTTGTTTTATGAGCAAGATCTCTCCCTAGGATCATCAATTAAGTCAGACTGAGGAGTTTCTTGTTGCCACCTCCCTACTACTGAGATTACAGGTGTTTGTCACATTGATGCTGGGGATAGAACTAAAGTCCTTAAGCATGCACAGAAGACACATTACTGGGTCATCTCCCTAGTTTCCCCCTTTCTCCCCACCTCCATTGTTGTGAAGCCAGCTTGTTTATTCCTGGACTGGCATCTTAGAAGATAAATGTTGTAACCCTGCATTAAGAAAAAAGAAAGAGCATATAGGCTTTGGTAGTAAGACCTAATGATTGTTTGGATTTCCTCAGTGTCTGTAGTTATGTCCACCTTTTCGTTTCTGATTTTGCTGATTTGGACCGTTTCTCTCTGCCTTTTTGTTAGTTTGGCTAGGGGCTTGTCT
>JAQQSO010003413.1:0-13570 GCA_028658305.1 Pachyuromys duprasi
TGACCCTAGCTTTTCAGGTCAAAGACTAGCTGCATCATCTTCCTCTCTGGCCTGGCAAGGCTGCACCCCCTATTGGGAGGTTATCAAAGAGCCAGCCACTGAGTTTGTGTCAAAGACATCCCCTGTACCCCTTACTAGAGGAAACCACTTAGAAACTGAGCAGCCAATGGACTTCCTTTGAACAGGAGTTCTAGGTCCTCTCCATGCCTGATCCTTAGTTTGAGTATCAGTCTCTGCAGGCACTTCTGGGCCCAGGTATTTTGGCTCTGTTCTCCTTGTGGAGTTCTGTCCCCTCCAGGTCTTTCTATCTCTCTCTTCTTCCATAAGGATTCTGGCACTCTGCCCAAAATTTGGCTATGAGTCTCAGTATTTCCTTCAATACCCTGGTGGGTCGGGTCTTTCAGAGGTCCTGTGTGGAAGGCTCCTGTCCTATTCCTTGTCTTCTCCTACTTCCAACATCTATCCTGTTTACCCTTCTGAATGAGGATTAAGCACCTTCCCTAGGGTCCTCCTTGTTGTTTAGCTTCTTTAGGACTATAGATTTTAGTATGTCTATCCTCTATTACATGGCTAATATCCACTTAAAAGTGAGTATATATATTTGTGTTTCAGCTTCTGGGTTACCTCACTCAGGATGATCTTGTCTAGTTCCCCCCATTTGCCTGCAAAATTCATGATTTCCTTGTTTTAAATTGCTGAGTAATATTCCATTGTGTAAATGTACCACACTTTCTGTATCCATTCCTCTATCCTTAGTCATTTGGGAAATGCATATCAAAATGACCCTGATATTTCACCTCACACCCATCAGAATGTCTAAGATCAAAAACTCAAGGGATGATACATTGTAGAGAGGATGTGGAGAAGGGAAATCCTCCTCCATTGCTGGTGGGGATGTAACCTTGTACAACCATTTTGAAAATCTGGCGCTTCCTCAGAAAATTAGGAAAAATGCTACGTCAAGATGCAGCTACACCACTCATAGGCGTATAAACAAAAGATGCTCCACCATTCAATAAGGACATTTGCTCAACTATGTTCATAGCAGTTCTATTCATAATATCCAGAATCTGGAAAAAAACTTAGGTATTTATGATCTTTTTTAAAAATTCTTGCAATAACTCTTTTTTATTTTTTTAATATTAATCACAGGGTATATACTTTGTATCCCAGCCATAGCTCCATCCCACATTCCCTCCCAATCCCACCATCCCTCCCTTGTCTCCTTCCTGCCCCTTTCCAAGTCCACTCATAGGGGAGGACATCCTCCCCTTCCATTTGATCCTAGCTTATCAGGGCTCTTCAGGACTGGCTGCAATGTCCTCTTCTGTGGCCTAGCAAGGCTGCTCCTCCCTTGGTGGTGGTTGGGGGGGAGGTGTTGAAGAGCCAGCCATGAGTTCATGTCATTGGATGTAGGAGAATGTCATTGAACATTGGATGTAGGAGAAAACAAGTAACAGGATAGGAGCCTACCACAGAGGGCTTCTGAAAGACTCTACCTAGCAGTGTATCAAAGCAGATGTTAAGACTCACAACCAAACCTTTGGCAGAGTGCAGGGAATAGTATGAAAGAAGGGGGAGTTAGTAAGACCTAGAAAGGACAGGAGCTCCAAAAAGACCAAATAGATCAGGGCACAGGGGTCTTTTATGAGACTGTTTCTGCAACCAAGGACCATGTATGGATATAACCTAGAACCCCTGCTTGGATATAGCCCATGGTAGCTCAGTATTCAAGTGGGTACCCTAGTAAGGGGAACAGGGACTATTTCTGGTATTTAAGATTTTAGTGTTCTCTGATACAGATATTAAAATTTAAAAGCAAATAAAACTTTTAAATATACAATATTAAATAGAGAAATATCCTGTTAAGGATATCCTGTTAAGGACCATCATTTTATGGGAATGTGCACATCTCAAGACAGATTTTCACATTCACCGTTCATAGCTAAAGGAAAAAAAACCACACCTTGATAAATTAAGAAAAATAATCATCCAAATATCTTCCAAAATCCATTTTGAATAAATTACTTTAAGATCATCAATATATGTTGATAAGATTATATTACAATGCTAACATGCTATGTCAACCAAAAAGGAATTATGCATTCCTTCCATTATCCCCAAATCTGAGTGTCTTAAGGCAACTAAAGTTTTTCTTGTTCACAACTCTTTGCAGATCGGCAGAGAAGAGAATCCACTGTATGTGAACAAATCAGAGCTAGGGCTTGGACACAGGATTACCATTGTAGTTGATCACTCACCTTCTTATAAGTGGACAATATAGAAAATCACAGCTCAG
Source organism: Pachyuromys duprasi (assembly GCA_028658305.1). Lineage (NCBI taxonomy): Eukaryota > Metazoa > Chordata > Mammalia > Rodentia > Muridae > Pachyuromys > Pachyuromys duprasi. The sequence continues at coordinate 2,300 of JAQQSO010003413.1, forward strand.
ACCTACGTTCTTTTGATAATAGTGTTCGGCACAATTCAAGTCCAACACACTGTTAGGGCATCACCCAGTGTCTGGAGGCTGCCAAGCAATGCTTTTCTTCTAGAACTCATACTGCTTATAGCATTGCTTCCATTTTAACAGGGATTCATCTATTGGCTATTTACTTTTAATCCATTCGACTATTTACTTATTTTTTTTAAAATTCATATTATTGATTCAAATTCTGTAGGAGGCATTAGTGTTAAACTCTTTCTGTTCTCAGTTTCCCCAACCATTCAAGTAAGCTCAAGAGTCTCTTGAAACAAGACATACTCAGCTCAAACTGGGAGGAAAGAGAATTTTGACAGGCATTCTTGTGGAAGTATGTGAAAAGAATGTGCACAGAATATGTAGGTGTTGCATAGGCACCAGGAATAGGAAAACGACATGCCTCTGGTTCAACTACATTTGCATTGCTCTGACAAAATACCCTAGGAAATCATCTTAAGAGGAAGAGAAGTATGCTTTGCTGCATAGTTTCCCAAGTTTTAGCGAATGAGTAAAGAGAAAACATTGATGATGTAGCTGTTCATGGTATAGAAAGAGAAAGAAAGGTGAGAAAGAGAGAGAGAAAATGCATTTAATTTCAGTCCCTAAGGCACCTCCTCCTGAAGATCTCACCATCTCTAAATTGTGTCACAGGCAACTGAACAAGACTTCAAAGTGCAGCCAATGAGAAACATTTAAGAACCAAACCATGACAAGGTTCTATGTGTTTGAGGTAGGCTGATTCTTGAGATTTATTCATTAAAATTTCATACTTTTGTTCTCAAGTAAAACTTGGAAAACATTGACAATTTGCAAAGCTGTATTTGCTCTTTTAAAGGTCAGAGCTCTGGATTTGTTGTGAAGACACAGCTAGTAAACACTCATCACTGAGCTGCCATCTGAAAGGGGACTGGAGTCTTGCAGGAGGTTTTGATGTGCACCAAGGTTCACTATAGGATGCAAATCAAATTTTTCTAGGAAACTCAGAGCTTGCCCTGAGGCCTGAAAAGAACTTTCTTCTATTTTCAGTATTTCCTGCTTTTCCTAGAATTGCTCTCAGAATGCTGAGAAGCCAGACTTCACATACAGAAGGAAGGACAAGCAGATGGCTCCAAGTGTGAAGAAGGAAATTTGATAATAAAGTTTTATTTACGTTGTTATTTTGCACTATAATTCTTTTCTACTGAAACACATCTCTGCTTCAAGTAATGGATTAATATTCCTGTGTACTCCTAAATGCAAACATGTCATTCAGTACCACGGACACACACTCACGGTTAACAGAGAAGAGAGTAGTCAAAGGAGCATGACCTCCTGAGATAATCTAGTCTTGGACCAAGCAACCATCAATATTTACCTTTGGACGTGGACCTTTGTTTTCTCAATTATACAGGAGACTTGATAATGACAGATGAAGGCCGTGAAGACTAAATTCGACTATTTGATGTAGATTGCTTTACTTTGGTTATAATCTTCCCTGTCATTCTCTTATCTTTTTTGTAGCCTCCTGAGTGTAACACTTCACATTCTGTTTAATCTTTCCTTATACACAACCTCTCACATCCTAAGTCACACATGCCATTGTGGTGTTTTATAACTGAACTTTTATTACATACAGTAACTCATTTCATGTATTTGAACCTCGCCAATCAGTGAGTGAGGTAAATTTTCACCTGCATTTACAAATATGCAAACATGCTGCATTCAGAATGTAGTTGACAGTTGGATTCATGAAATACCCTACAGCTCAGGTCACATACTGACACACGCTCGCTGTGCCTGATCTTAGAAAGGAAGTGCCTTCTGTGTCTCAGTTTTGTGGGTAAAAGAGGAGTAACTGCAGTTCACCAACTGCATATAGTTGGAGCAAAAATTACTTGATATAAGCTGCAAATCAACAACTCAACATATGTTGTCTCTCTTCCCTGGAAGTTTACTTCAATAGTCTACAATAAATTCTTATCTTTTTGATGGTGTTGCTCTCATTTGTTTAATACGACTCAATGTGCCCAGAAAAGAAACCCCCAAGAACTAAACAGGGATAACAGAAAAAAATATGCCTATATATCAAATGCATACATTAGTATGCATATTTAATATAGTTATATAAAACTCTTTAATATGTTTACAAATAATGTAATTAACATTCTATGAAAATAATATTCATGTTGTATATATATGATGATATATATCCATAGTATAGATTATTCTAAGATATTAACTTTGTAGATCTACTATACATTTAGATATAACTACCTTGGTATGTTAACAATATGACATGCATAATTTATTTGTATCATTTGCACATGTCACATGTATTTTTGACAATTTTTTAGTTAGCTGGGCATGGGTTATATATGGAGAAACAAAAACCTGTCCTAATATTGTAATGAGCGAATGAGATGAACATCACAACAGTTATATTCTCAGCATTGAAACACACAGGAGCACAGATTTATATGTAAACCTATATTTACCTGAATGAACAGGTAAGAGGCTTTCTGCGGTGAATAGGGCCAGTACTCATAGGGTTCTCATACTAGACAGCAGGCAATCTTGGCATTTTAGCCTGCTGGGGCCTTCATAGCTCTGGCTTCTCATCATGATATCTGAAGGCTGCAGTGATTCATAGAATAATGGCGTTCCCTAAGTGTCCATGCTTTCATCCTGAACTTATGAATATGTTACCCTATATGAGTGAGGATCTGATTAAGAATATTTAGATGCAGATATCACCCCAGATCAACAGGATGAGTGATACAATTATAATACAATTACACCTAATTTGTGATTGCAGTTATCCTAAAAAGTGAAAACTGGGAATCTGTGACAATAGAAGCCCTAGTCAGAGTGAAGGAATGTGGGTTATTCTTAGAAGGAAGAAAACTCAAGGAGCAGGTTGTCTTCCAGAAAACCCAGATGCTTCTCTCTGCGCATTCAGAAGCTATAGCCTGCTGACACTTTAATTTAATCCTGCCAGAGCTATTTCAGATTTCTGACCTCCCAAACTGTGACTTCATCAGTTTCTGCTTTAAGATATGTGGCAATTTGTTATATGAATAAGAAACATTTCATCATTATTTTCTGCCAGCATAAATGCTGCTTGACCAGAGTCTCAAGGTAATAGGAAAAGTAGCCATGATATGCTTGAAATATATCCTGGTCTGTGCCAAAGTGTTTCAAACTTTACCTGGTCTTTCTGCTATATAGAAATACACTGCTTTTTGCTATTCATATTTCAAGAACTGTGCAGACAAGCATCCCACTAAGTTTTGTTTTGTTTTCTACTTGGTATCTCTGGCGATCCAGGCAATCTGGATCATATGCTTCACACTGTACAGATGTTTGGCCTCTCCTTTCCCCTACCATCTAGTGCCAGACACCTCCCCTGTTACATGCATCAACTGCTCAGCAATTTCTTCCAAACTGAAACATTTACTCCAAGAAGAAGAGGGGAAGCTTATGAGACTCAGGAAGTAAACAACTCACAATCTTCAGGAAGTTCCTAAAACTAGTAATACATGCAAAGCCTTTCTCCAAAACTACATAATCAGTAAACAGCTCTGAAAGAGAAGACATTTGGAGGAACCAAGCCCTAGAGCTATAAAGGCCCCAGCAAGATAAAACGCCAGGGTTGCCTGCTATGCAGTAGGAAAACTCTGCGCACTGGCCCCATTCACCTGAGAAGATCCTATGACCTGCTTGCAAGCAGTGCAGCAAGTTCCAGGATCACAGCACTCATGAGCCATCGATGGTGTTTGTAATGTTCCTGCTCCTGCTATGAAATACTGGGTTGCTACACGTCCAAAGCTGTACACAGTTGCTTTCTCTCTGCCTCAGATGGTATATTTCTTTACTATTTCCCAAAACAGAACAGATGTTCTTCCCTGTCCACCTCTTAAACCTGTTCATGTCATCCAGAACATAAAATGGAGAGATGGTGACCTTGCCTGGGAAGGTAAAAGCCATGTTAAAATCTCAACCTCCTTTAAGAGGCCCTCTGTGGCAGGCTCCTGACTTGTTCCCTGTTTCCTCTTTCTTCTGATGTCCATCCTCTTTGCTCTTCTGGATAGGGATTGGGTATTTTAGCAAGATTCCTCCCTCTTGATTAGTTTCTTAAGGTATACAGATTTTAGTAGGTTTATCCTATATAATATGTCTATATGAGTGAGTATATACTGTGTGTGTCTTTCTGCTTCTGGGATAGCTCCCTCAGATGATCCTTTCCAGTTCCCACCATTTACCTGCAAATTTCATGATATCCTTGTTTTTTATTGCTAGTAATATTCCATTGTGTAGATGTAACACAATTTCTGTATCCATTCCTCAGTTGAGGGGCATCTGGATTGTTTCCAGCTTCTGGCTATTACAAATAAAGCTGCTACAAACATGGTTGAGCTAATATCCTTTTTGTGTACTTGAGCCTCTTTTGGATATGCCTAGGAGTGGTATAACTGGAACTTGAGGAAATGCTGCCCTGCAGACTATTAAAGCAGATGCTGAGACTTATGGCTAACCTTTGAGCTGAGTGCAGGGAATCTTATGAAAGAAGTGGGAAATAGTAAGATCTGGAGAGGACAGGAACTCCACAAGGAAAGCAAGAGAACCAAAAAATCTGAGCACAGGGGTCTTTCCTGAGACTGATACTCCAACCAAGTACCATGCATGGAGAAAACCTACAACCCCTGCACAGATGTAGCCCATGGCAGTTCAGTGTCAAAGTGGGTTCCATAGTAATGGGAACAGGGACATGAACTGATTGGCCTGCTCCTTGATCACCTACCCCTGGGGCGGGGGGGCCGGGGAGCAGCCTTACCAGGCCACAGAGGAAGACAGTGCAACCACTCCTGATGAGACCTAATAGACTAGGATCAGAAGGAAGGAAAAGAAGACATCCCCTATCAGTGAACTTGGAGAGGGACATGCATGCAGAAGGGGGAGAAAGAGAGGGATTGGGACGGGAGGAGGGAAGGAAGTATAGGGGGGATACAAAGTGAATAAAGTGTAATTAATAAGGAATTTTTAAAAATCTCAACCTCCAATCCCTGTAAATGTGAACTTATTTTCAAATAGGTCTATATAAAATTAGTCAACACAAAATGAACTTAAATTGGTTGGAAGTGAGCCATAATAAAATGTTATCTTTGAAAAAATAAAACAAAACAAAAAACATGGAAATTTGGGAGTGGGGTCAAACTAAATGAATACATCCGCACCTGGGCAGAGGCAGGGACTAGAGCTATGCCATCACAAACCAAAGCATGTCAAGTAAGGCTGGGGTTTGTCAGAAGCAAGGACAGAACCATGGCACTCCACTTTCCTCAAAGCTCCCAGGAAGAGCCACACTTGCTCCATTTTAGACATCTGACCTCTTGTCCTATAGCATAATACATTTCTGTTGTGTTAACACCCACTTGTGATCATGTTTCAGTGATCCCAGTAAGGGAATGCATATAGTTAACCTAAAGCCAGATTCTTTGTTTCTTATACTTAACTTACCTCCTGTCACCTACACATGTGCATCCATTCACAGGCACAAATCCACTTCACTTTTTGATTTGAGATTGACTAAGATGAATCTATTTTTGCCCTGAAGCAGGGGGGGTAACAGTACGCACACTTCCCTGCCTGGCAGAGGCCCCACTGGGGTAACCTGCACTTATTGACTTCATCTGGTTATAAAGTGAGAGTTAATGTGTTAGCACAGCGGTGTTCCTGTTAACTACTGATTTGTTTTCTCATTTGCGTAAATACAAACTGAACTATGTGAGAAGCCAAGGGAAGGAAGCCTCATCAGGGAGTTTTATAGGCCACATAAGTGTTTCCGACACCTGGGACTCATTGTAAGTACATAGCGCCTACTCTCAACTACTCATTTTCTTTTGTAAATGAAAAGTCTAAAATTCTTAGCACATGTTATTCATCACAGTCTCCCCAGAAATAGGTATTATGCTTCACAAATAAAACAAAATGTCCCCATCTCAGAGGTTCAATATATACACGTGCCTTAGTCTTGTGATGGAAAGACAATGTGCTGTGGTCACATGATCTAGGGAAGACAAATATATTCAAATGGCTTCCAAGGCCTCAAAGGATGGAGTAACCAAGACAGTGTCCAATATTGTTGTTGCTGATGATATTTCAGGAGGCTTTGTTATTGACAAAGACTCACTCTGTCAGCAAAGAGGGCATTTTCCCATGTTCTTTCTTTAATTTTTTCATTGCATATATTTGTTGTACATAGAACTCTGCTAAGTAAAAACATTTTCACACACATTTACACTCTGCATTGACCAAGCCACTACTCTCCCATGTCCTTTACTACGTTTTAGATAATAGCAAAATAACCAAGTAGCAGGAATTCTTTCTAAATAAGTTTGACTAGCACATAGGTTAGGCTTTGGAAATTCAATCTCTGCCCAAAGCTTCAGGCACTCAAGACTTTATAACCACTTTGTAGTATTCCTGAGAAATATTGGGACCTTTGGTGTATGGGTAGGGCATTGACAGAAAAAGTTTGCTCAGTGGGATTCGTTCTTGAAAAATATAATGGACCTCTAGATCCTTGTGGTTTGAATGTGGATTGTCTCTCAAAGGCTCACGTGGACATACACTTGGTCCACAGTTTGTAGTGCACTCTGCAAAAGTTATGGAACTACTCAGGCATGGATCATTGTTGTAGAAAGCCATCGCCATCACCAGGGATTGGTTTTGATAAGTTATAGCCTTGGCCCTCTTCCAGTTCACACTCTGCCCTGTGTGCAGGTGACATATGGTCTTCCATCTTTCTGCTTCTGCTGCCTGCTGCTGCGATTCCCCACCATCATAGCTTTTTACTCCTCTGGAATGGTAAGCTGAAATAAACTCTTTCTTCTACAAGCCACTTTGGGTCACAGTATTTTATCACAACAACAGAAAAGTAACTGTTCATGGACACCACGAAGGTAACGTAGTTCTTTGCCATGTGTTATGATGATGAAACGCTGGGCTTTCACGGGTTCAAAGCCACAGGTATGTGATCTGTCCACTGAAATCTTTCAAGCCATGAGATGAAATATGTCTTTTCTCTTTACAATATGAATATTGCAGGTATTTTATCCTGGTGGCTGGTAGATAACTGACACAACACAAAGTTACAACTCGGGAAAGTGGGGAAGATAATGCTTCTCCTGACTGAAACGAAATTTCTTAGACCAAAGAAAAATCTAGAGAGGGGAAAACCATGCCTGTGTGTGCAGGTACTCAAGGCCTCCTTCTAATCTCATGTAATTGTTCATTCACAGTGCCTTCATCCACCACTTAAGAGAGCAGATATCACTAAGGTAATGGAGATGCCCCCTGCTGCAGGCAATGATACGTTAATGCACATACTTTTGTTTTATAAAGATATGTTTGGGGTCTGAGAAATAATGCTTTGGTTTATTTAGATTGTTAATATAAAATGGAATTGCTTGAGACTTTTATGGGTGATATACATTCATTTCTGAAAGTTCTAGAAGCCTAAAAGCTCAAAATCAAGTTACTGGTAAAAGCACTATCTAATGAAGATATGCCTACTGCTCATCTATGGCAGTTTCTCCTGAATTCATTAATGAAGGATGAGTTCTAACTAATGGTAAATTTTTATAAGAACTGAATTACATACAAGGGTTGTATGACACGACTTTGTATAATCATGATATACATAATCTCCTAAAGGCAGGTGCCCCAACACTATTTACTTGAGGGGTACAGATTTCAGTATACTGTTAGGATTGCCCTGTGCTCTATGTCTATAACTGTTGAATTCTGGCCCATGAGATCTGGTTGCAGTCTGGAGTAATGCATTGTCACGTATTCTAATCAAAGTTGTGTAAACTTTGCTCCCTGATTATCTCTAATTGGTTAATAAAGAGGCTGGATAGCCTATAGCTGGGTAGAAGAGCAGGAGGTAGGGCTTCCCTTTCCAGGCTTAGGGTCTCAGTTAGAAACCACGAAGACGAAGAAGAAAGGAAGAAGAGACAGAGAAAGGCCTTGCCATGAGGAATTGATCTGCTGGACCAGAAACAGCCCAAGCCCAACTTGTAGGCAGACTAGTTTAACATATTAGTATAAAGGGATATCTGCTCCGTTATTGAGCCTAAAGCTTATTAATAAATCTAATAAGGCTCTTTGTCTTTTAGGTTGTTTAAAATAGAAAAGCTTCCTAAAATATTCACAGCAGCAGGCAGATTTTGTGTTTATTCAAAAGTTCTAACCATTACAAAGACTGAGAGTATGATAACAAAACATTTATATTTATATCTATTCCTGAGACAATATTTTCTTTCAGTGTAATCAGTGTTAGTTTCTAAGGTGTTTTTAAGGCAGGCACACTGATATCAAAATGGAAAAAAGTTTTATTAATCAGATAAAGCACAAGAAGCTACTCTGAAACTGAAGTCTTTTATGAAATTTAATGTATGTATGTTACAATTTTGACAGAGTTCTTTACTGTCTGCTTTCTTTGACATGCCAGGCAATCCCAGATATTATGTGCTATAGTATTATTATATGTGACATTTTTTGTAGATTGTCTGTCCTTTCTGGATAGATTTTTTCGTACCACAAAATAGGAAATGTAAAAGTTGAAAAACTTCTGTACTAATGAGTAATTAATTATCCATATACTCTAAATAGGGATGAGAAAAATTCTCACCACACACTACAAAGAAGAGCAATAAAGGGCTAGGGTGGATGGAGAGATGTCTTAGTGTATAAAAAAGCTTGCTCTTCTACTAAATCTGAGCTCAGCTTACAGGACCCAGGTCAAACGTCTCTGTAGACACCTAAACACTCATAGTATACACACACGTGAACGTGCACATGGACACTCATGCGCATTTTTAAAAATTAAAAAAATGAATATTATCCCTTAAGCCCTTCAACAACTATGATACATCCTTACATGCAAACTTCACCCTTATACTGTCAATACAATTTTGTTTCTCCATCTCCTTACCAACTCCTGTCTGCATTTTGGCATGTTACTGGTTCTGAAGTAGTATATCACTGGTGTTTTTCATTTTAATTTTTCTTTCATATAATTAAGCATCCTTTCATGTAGTTAGTAGCCAAACAAGTAATTAGTCTACCATCTAATTATTTTGTCATTTTCGTTATAAGTTGTGAGAGATACTATTTTATGCAACAAAGATAAGCACTACCTCAGAGTGAAGGGCTGGAAAAATGTTTTCTAAACATATGGATCCAGAAAACAAGCTGGGGTAGCAATCCTATTATCTAATAAAATAGACTTTCAACCAAAGTTAATCAAGAAAGATGAAGAGGGGTACTACATTCTCATCAAAGGAAAAATCCACCAACAGGACATCACAATTCTGAACATCTATGCCCCAAATACAAGAGTGCCTACATTCGTAAAGGAAACATTATTAAAGCTTAAATCACACATTGATCCCAACACCGTAATAGTGGGGGACTTTAACACCCCACTCTCACCAAGGGACAGATCATCTGGACAGAAGCTGAATAGGGAAATAAAGGCATTCACAGAGGCCCTAATTCAAATGGATCTAATAGATGTCTACAGAACTTTTCACCCAAACTCAAAAGAGTATACCTTCTTTTCAGCACCTCGCGGAACTTTCTCCAAAATAGACCATATAGTTGGTCCCAAAGCAAGCCTCAACAGATACAAAAAGATTGAAACAATCCTCTGTATACTATCTGACCACCACGGACTAAAGCTAGACTTCAACAACAATAGAAATAACATAAAGCCTACACACACATGGAAGCTGAACAACTTGCTACTCAATCACAGCTGGGTTAAGGAACAAATAAAGAAAGAAATGAAAGAATTCCTAGAATTCAATGAAAATGAAGATACAACATACCCAAATTTATGGGACACAATGGAAGCAGTGCTCAGAGGAAAATTCATAGCACTAAGTGCCTTCAAGAAGAAATTTGTAACATCTCATACAAGCAACTTAATGGCCCAACTGAAAGCCATAGGAAAAAAAAAAGAAGAAGAAGAAGCAGATACACCCAAAAGGAACAGACAACTGGAAATAATCAAACTCAGGGCAGAAATCAATCAATTAGAAACAAATAAAACTATTCAAAAGAATCAATGAAACCAAGAGCTGGTTCTTTGAGAAAATCAACAAGATAGAAAAACCCTTAGCCAAACAACTAAAAGGTATAGATAAACTATCCAAATCAGCAAAATCAGAAACGAAAAGGGAGACATAAAAACGGACACTGGGGAAATCCAAACAATCGAAAGCCTATATGCCACAAAATTTGAAAATCTAAATGAAATGGACAATTTTCTTGATAGATTCCATCTATCAAAATTAAGTCAAGCTCAGGTAGAAAAATTGAATAGCCCTATATCCCCCAAGGAAGTAGAAGCAGTCATCAAAAGTCTCCTTCTAAAAAGAGCCCTTGGCCAAATGGTTTTAGAACAGAATTATACCGGACCTTCAAAGAAGTGCTAATTCCAATTCTCTTCAAACTTATTCCACAAAACAGAAACAGAAAAACCTTTACCAGACTCATTCTATGATGCTACAGTCACCTTGATACCTAAACCACACAAAGACCCAACAAAAAAAAGAACTTCAGACCTATCCCTCTTATGAACATTGATGCAAAAATACTCATAAAATACTTGCAAACAGAATCCAAGAACACATAAAAGACATCATCCACCATGACCAAGTAGGTTTCATCCCAGGCATGCAGGTGTGGTTCAATACACGGCAATCTATCAATGTAATCCAACATATAAACAAACTGAAGGAGAAAAACCACATGATCATCTCCTTAGATGTTAAAAAAGCATTTGAGATAGTCCAACATCCATTCATGTTTAAAATCTTGGAGAGATCAGGGATACAAGGCACATACCTAAACATAATAAAGGCAACATACAGCAAGCCTATCGCCAACATCAACCTCAATGGAGAGAAACTTAAATCAATTCCACTGAAATCAGGGAGAAGGCAAGGCTGCCCACTCTCTCCATATCTATTCAACATAGTACTGGAAGTCCTAGCTAGAGCAATAAGACAACTAAAGGAGACCAAGGGCATACAAATCAGAAAGGAAGAAGACAAAGTTTCACTATTCACAGATGATACGATAGTATAAATGAGTGACCCCAAATATTCAACCAGAGTTAAACAGAGAATTCTCTATAGAGGAATATAAAATGACAGAGAAACACCTAAAGAGATGCTCAACATCCTTAGC
>JAQQSO010003414.1:0-13568 GCA_028658305.1 Pachyuromys duprasi
GTATGTGGATCACACATTCAGTGAAACAAAGGAATAACAACTGCCAATTGCCGCAAGTGCGTGAAGGAAGTGAATGACACCATAATGGAAAGGAACTAGGGATCAATTAAGATGGCTCATTCAGATAAGAAGGTGACCTTTAACCTGGGATCTGAGAGCTCTGGAGTTAACCTTGCAAGACAGTAAGAGGGAGGGTGTATGGTGGTGAATGCGTCTAATCTCAGTGCTTCAGAAGACAGGCGGGCTGATGTTGAGTGTGGAGTCAATCAGGGTTAGGGAAACTGAGACCACAGAGAGATTATGAATTAGAAAGGACTTTACGATTTTAAAACTACTGGGATAAAACCGGTATTAGGAGGCAGAGGCAGGCAGACCTCTATGAGCTGGAAGCCAGCCTGGTCTGCAGAGCAGGTTCCAAGCCGCTCAATGCTGTGAGACCTGTGTCTCAAACAGCAACCAACAAGGGAGGGGAAGAGAGATGCTGGGAAGTGCTAGGAAACAAGGTGCAGACATCATAGGCACCAGGGATGCCTCTGGCTCCGCAAAAGGTGTGGGGACAGCTAGAATGGTATACCTAGGAGCTTGCCAACTGGACTCTGAGAAGCGCATGCGCGCTGTGTGTGTGTGTGTGTGTGTGTGTGTGTGTGTGTGTGTGTGTGCGTGATGGTGGTGGTGGCTGCATTGCAGTCACATAGGAAAAGAGAAAGCAGGCAGCTCTCTTAGAGGACCTAGAGGGACTGTTCATTTGAGTTTCTGGAGAATCTTTCTTGGTTCATGGTTTTGCTAAGTAGTTCCTGCTTCAAGCCTAGGGGCCTCTGTGTTGGAGCTCTTGTTCTACGTGAAGGCTCAGGGCAGCAAGTGACTTGCCTGGTTCTGCTGCTTGTCAGCTGCGTCACCTTAGGTAAGGTATGTCACTCAGCTTCATCATTTGTGGAGCGGGGAAAACAAAATAGAATCCTATTTGGTGTTGGAGGTGTTATTTAGGATGACCCATCAGGAACACTGGGCACATCTCATTGTGTAGTTTAGCCTAGGTTGCAGACAGTAGTATATTCAGCCGATTTGTGTGTGTGTGTCTGTGTGTTGGGGGTGTGTATTTTGAGACAGGGTTTCTCTGTGTAGTCTTGCCTCACTGTGTAGTCCTGGACTCACTTTGTAGACCAGGCTTGGCCACAAACTCACAGAAGTCTACCTGCCTCTCCCTCCATAAGTGTCGGGATTAAAGGTGTGAGCCACCATGCCCACCTGTTGTCAAATTTTTAAACAGCCCAATTAAGTACCCAGAACCGCACTTACAGATGGTAGTGAGTCATCATATGGGTGCTGGAAACTGAACCTTTGTGAGAGCAGCAAGTGTTCCTAACCCCTGAGCCGTCTCTCCCGGGGCCCAGCTGACCGTATGTTTTAAGACAGGGTCTCTTGGGCTGGAGCGATGTCTCAGCAGTTGAGGGCACTGGCTGCTCTTCCACAGGACCTGGGTTCAGTTCCCAGCACCCACATGGCAGCTCACAACCATCTGCAACTCCAGATCCAGGGAATCTGACACGAAGACACACGCACATACACACAGACAGACATGCAGACAGAACACCAGTCCACATAAAATAAAAATAAATAATTTTTTTAAAAAGGAAAAGGGAAAAACAAAACCTAAACAAAAACAAACAAAAAGAGTCTCTCACTCACCAATTGGTTAGACTGGCTGGCCAGCAAGATCCCAGGATCCATCCATCTCTCACCTCCTATTACTGAGGCTCTAGGGACACACTGCCTTGCCAATCTGTTGGCTTTCCACTTGGGTCCCTGGGGTCCCAAAAGAGGTCCTCAGATACGTGGCAAGCATGGCACGGAGCCATCTCCCCAGGCCTGCATTTTTTGTGCCAGGGTCTTGCAGCCTTAACAGGATATTCTGGTACTCACCACATATCCTAGGCAGGTATCAAGTTCATGGCAATTCTGTCCCAAGCACCGGTAGTCCAGCTGTGGCCACCACACATACCTTGGCTATTTGTATGAGTGGAACCATACAAAATACGACTTTTGTCTCTTTTTAGTTAGTAAAATGACTTAAAGTTTATTCCTATTGTAGCATAACTTTTATCATGTAGCATTCTTATTTAAATTATTATTATTATTTTATATTTTATGGGCATTGGTGTTCTACGCATAGATTTGTCTGTGTGAGATGTCAGATCCCCTAGAATGGAAGTTACAGACAGTTGTGAGCCACCATGTGGGTGCTAGGAATTGAACCTGGGTCCTCTGGAAGAGCAGGCAGTGCTCTTAACCTCGGAGCCAGCCCTCCAGCCCTTACGGTAGCATTCTTTTTATTAAATAATATTCCATTGTACCAGCCAAGGCACTATTTAACTGTTTACCATTTACAGCTATGTGGATGTGAAATAACATTTCTGGGAGCTCCTTCCCCCTTTCCTCTTCCTCTCCCTGTAGCCCCAAATAATCTCGAACTCATGGCAGTCCTCCTGCCTCAGCCTTCCAAGTGTTAGGATTGCAGCCATGTACCATAACATTCAACTACTTTATCCTTGTTACACCGAGACTCAGAAAAATTTGGTTATTGTCCTGGACCTTACAACTTGTAAGTGGCAACTGTAGTTAGGATTCCTGCATCCGGCCTAGTCTGTGCTCTTCTTCGGAGTACCCCTCCCATGTGCTTTCGACCCAGCAGCCATCATGCTAGGAGCCAGACAGACCAGGGACATCAGAGCAGACACGCCCCACCTGGCCAAGTTTCTAGTGTGACCACATGCAGTAATAATCAAAGACAGCCATACTGAGGGGAACAGTGGGGAGCCGGCAGTGTTGGCAAACACCTTTAATCCCAGCTCTCCAGAGGTAGAGGCAGGGGGATCTCTGAGAGTTCACGGTCAGCCTGGTTTACAGAGTAAGTTCCTGGAAAACCAGAGCTACAAAGAGAAAAGAGAAACCCTGTCTCAAAACAACAACAACAACAGGAGAGTTCAAAGATTTGGCAGGTGGATCCTGGGTCTTGTCACCAGATAAGGGATGGAGGCTTCCAGGAAAGGAGATGCTTGCTGTAAAGTCTGTAGGATTCCCGTTACCCAGGCAGAGATGAAGGGAAGGAAAATGGGCTACCTGAGGGGGGGGGGGGGTTCAGGCTCTTGGGAGAAAGGCTGGATGACAGAAGTCCTCCGAGAACCAACTTGCTCAGTCCCCATCTCAGGCACAGGCTCCAGGCAGGAACATATCTGACTGTCAGGCTTTGCCACTTTCTGTCAGAAAAACACAGGTTTTGATCCCTCTTCTCATCTTTAACATCAAAAGGCTGGCATGCTTCAGATCAGAACCCGGCTGGCTCTTTTCATCTCCTGCCCTCCAGGCACTTGCCCTTTCAAATGGTGAAGAAGATCCAATCCCCTTCAGAGGGATTGTGGGTGTCTTTTCCTGGTTTGAAAAAATAAAATTAAAAAAGTGGATTTGGGAAAAAGTAAAGGTTTCGGTTACCAGATGCAAAACTGCCAAGTGTATGGACAGAGTGTCCTTCCTTGTCCCTTCTGAGCCTTGCAGAAGACCTAGTGGCTCATCAAAGGTCAGTAGAAGGAAGCCTTTGCTATCAGCCATAAAACCCATTGTCATCCCCTGAGCAGGTCCACAGCAGGCTCAAAGCTATTGTGATCACTTGGCCCCTAAGAGCCAAGCTGCTCTCGCTCCAGGGCCAGACCCCACCCTGTCACATCCCAACATATGAGGTACGGTGGTGTAGAACAGGGTGCTTCAGCAGATAGTAAGACATCTCAGGTGGGCAAGCCCAGTTGGGGAAGCTGTGCTGAGGCTTGTGAAATGGTATACAGGGGAGGACTCACCACAGTGAATCCTTTAGCAGCCTTGGTTCTAAGTTGTGTGCAGCAGAGGGAAGAGAAGACAGACAAACAGCCCTGGGTGGGTGGAAACTCCAGAAGCTGATAGAATCCGAGAGGAGAGGGCTGATAGGAGATCCAGCTCTTGGGTAGACAGCAGGGCCCAAGCAGCTGTGCAGGAGCTTGGCCAGGTCCAGATTATGGGTGTCATGATGCCGGGGAGTCAGGGAAGTGTGGGACAGAAGTCCTGTCTGGGGGTGCAGTCAGGGAAGCATCCCCAGGAGCTGTAAGCAGTGACTTTGGATGTGGGGTTGAATGTGCACCAACAAAAGCCAAGCAGAGAGAATCCTGTAGACTTGGAAAAGACCCTGAGGGATTGTAGGACTAAGAAAAGCAAAATGGACTAATCGGAGTAGGTTAAAGACTCTCAGAAGATACATGCAGAGACGTGAAGACAGAAAGGAACACGGTGACCAGATGGAACACAGTACTTGGCAGATGAGGTTCATGGATAGAAAGATTTCCCCAAAGGATAAATGAAGAAGAGCCTTAGAGGCCCGGATATAGAAACCAACCTGGGTTCTTTCTTTCCTTAAAAAAGATTTATTTATTTTTATTTTATGTATATGAATGTTTGCCTGCATGCATGTGTGTGTACCACATGTGTTCCTGGTACCTTTGGAAGTCAGAAGGGGCCATCATTCCCCCAGAACTGAAGCTTCAGATGACTGTGAGCCATCATGTATATGCTGGGAATCGAACCTGGGTCTTCTGCAAGAGTAAAAAGCCCTCTAAACTGCTAAGTCATCTTTCCACCCTTTCCACCCTCTTTCACAGAGTCTTGAGTAAAAATCAAGAGTATGAAGATGCTGAGGGCTCACACCGGGCCTGGCTGAGTGCCCAGGGTAGAACCTTGAAGCATTTCCACTCTCAGGACAGACCGTGGGGCTTAACCACACATCCACTGCCAGTGCTGATGTCAGCCGCAGGCAGCGAGCAAGGGGTGTTTCTGATTTGAGGGTTAAGTGAGTTCTTTCTGCCATTGCCTTCCCAGAACACTTAGGCAAAGCTTGGGGCTCTTATCCTGGGACTACTGCACCAGCCCTAAGATCCCAGTGGTCTGCAGTGTGTTTCTACTGCACAGATAGAATCCCCACTCAGAACTTACCCAGCTTTCCAGTTGGCAGGTGGTTTTGAAAGTTATGAGGTCCCTCCTTTCAGGGGCTGAATGAAGGGGCCTCATGTTGATTGTATGTTACTATATACCTGCCCTTGGAGATTCATGACAGCCTGGCTGGTTTGAGGGTTAACCGTGAAGCAGACTCTGTGCTATGTCCCTAGTTTTCTGTAGACTTTCATAAGAAGCAGTTATCACCCATTTTACAGATAAGGAATACTGAGCCTCACAGAGGGAAGTAACTTTCCAGGGTCACAGAGCTCAGGCCTGCCTGACTCTAGATCATCTCTGCCTCCATCACTCTCTGCTGCTTGCCAGCGGCAGCACACACCACAAAGGAATTGCTGACTTACACTTCAAGGGTTGAGTGCTTGCTTCCAGGCATTACTTCCCGGTTCTCAGGAGCTTAGTCCTCTTAGAGGCTTTCCTTCCACCCAGTCATTCATGGATGGAATTTCTTAATAGTTCATGCTCTGCTTCCTTGCCCAGTTAGGCATTAAAGAACCCTACTCAGTCTGGTCCCCTCCCACCTCCTGTAACTAACTCCTGGCTCTTATACAATGCAGCAAAGAGCGGCTCATGAGGCCCGCCCTTCTGACCATTTAAACAGAGCTCTTCTGAGACTTGCTTTCCACCTAGATGGGCCACAGTAGGGCAGTGGTGGCAATGTACTCATTGCTTCCCTCTTGGACCTTTTCTGGGACAGCAAGGGAGAGAGATGTGTTAAGTATCTGAAGGCAGGCTTTGCATTTAGTTTTTAAAAAGAACGCATTGGTCTGAAAATACACCAGTCTGCAAAACTTTGAGTTGTAATCCCTACACTTGACAGAACTGGGTATCCCAAGGAAAAAAAACAATCGCCTAAAACTGGATCAAAGTTGAATATGGTAGGGACATGTCTATAATGCCAGCATTCCAGAGGTTCAGGTAGGATGATCTTGAGTTCAAGGCCAGGCTGGGCTTCATACCAAGACCTTATCTCTAAACAAACAATGAAGTTTGGATTCAACAAAGAGGCAATACATGAAGCAAAAGGCGATTACCCCAATTACATGTCCTATACATGGATTGGTTTCACATGGCACTCAATGAGTTTGTGCATATTCTGTATGTTAAATAAAATCCTAAAGGAAGGAGGAGTGGGGAGTTCCAATTTCTATCCCTGAAGCTCTCAGTGGTGAGTTAAGAGGCCTTGATGGGCTACTTTTATCTGAACCTCCGTTTTCTCATCTGTGAGTTGTGAGGGTGAGTTTTGACCTGCAGAACTAGCTTGTGGGTCATGGTGCCAGCAGATGTAATGAGAGCTCCCGTGTGAGGTATGTACAGGAGACTCTGTGGTACAGAGTTTTCTCACCTCCGGGGGCTCAGGCATCTAAGAAAATGGCACATGAGTCCATCAAAGGGGGAAGCTCTGAGCATCAAGTGAGAGAGATTTCACCCAAGCCATAGAGGGTGTGTTCCATAGCAGAAAGTAAGGACAGGATTCATTTAGGAGAGAAACAACTATAGTCAACGTTAAAAGCAAATCTTGGAGTAAAGGAGTTGTCCATTAACAGATCGTCTGGAGGTATTTCCATCCATGATCTCAAGCTGCACTACAGAGCAATAGTAACAAAACCTGCATGGTACTGGCATAGAAACAGAATGGTGGATCAGTGGAACCGAATAGAAGACCCAGAAATAAATCCATACACCTTCAGATACTTGATATTTGACAAGCCAGAAACCATACAATTGAAAAAAAAAAAAAAGACAGCATCTTCAACGAATGGTGCTGGTCTAAATGGAAGTCTACATGCAGGAAAATGCAAATAGATCCATATTTATCACCCTGCACAAAACTGAAGTCCAAGTAGATCAAAGACCTCAACAAAAAACCAGACACACTAAATCGGTTAAAAGAAAAATGGGGAAGAGCCTAGAACTCATCGGCACAGGAGACAACTTCCCGAACAGAACAACAGCAGTACAGGCTCTAAGAGAAACAATCAATAAATGGGACCTCATGAAACGGAAAAGCTTTGAAAAACTAAATATGTGAAAACGTGTACTTTGTTTTTTGTGTGTTGTTTTTGTTTGGTTTGGTTTGGGGTTTTGTTTGTTTGTTTGTTTGTTTGAGACAGGGTTTCTTTGGGTAGCCTTGGCTGTCCAGAACTTGCTTTGTAGACGAGGCTGGCCTTGAACTCACAGCAATCCACCTGCCTCTGCCTCCCTGGTGGTAGAATTAAAGGCATGCGCCACCACACGCCGGCTAAGATGTGTACTTTGTTTTACAGTACATGTTTCCTCAAGGTCGAACAGTTTATGATGAATGTGCTGTAAGGCAATTTCATCATTGCATGAATGTCACAGTATGCTCTCATGCCTAGGTAGTCCAAGAATATGGCTTCTTATGTTCAAGAGACATGGTAAACAGTTAGCTGAGGCATGGCCTACTGTTCTACAGTAAACTTCCATATTCAAAAAGTAGAATCCATACACTCTACAGTACCAATACTGCAGTGCAGTCATTTCATAACCAATAAGGGCTGCTTGTTGCCGTGACCAGACAGCGTATCCCGACACCGAGGAGTGTGTTACACTGCTCCGTGTGACGGCTACAAGCCCACTTGTGTAGGGATGCTTCAGCCCTGTTACCACCTCATGGGTTCAGCCCTTCGCAGACTGTAGTGTTGTTTCATGGCACATGACCATATTTAGCAAAACTGAAGTGACGGTTGCAGCTATGTCCTGAATATTAGTAAGAACCAACATGGTGCTTATTTACTGTATAATTATTTTGACACAAGAGCAAAACCTGACAGCTCTCCATTTGACTTCTCAGCAACTCAGAAGGGAAGGCTACTGTCTCTTGCAAAATACTAGAAGGGACTGCTCAGTTTTCATGGTTGCTCTTTTAACCCTTCAGTGTCACCGAAATCCTTCCGTTTGCAAGGACCTGTAATCTCATTTTAGCTTTTAGGAGGCTTTGCCTCCTTAACTGGTAACCACGCCTGTCCTTGGATGTCACTTTCAGCGACTTCGTGAAACCCCGGCTTCCCCACGCTGGGATCGGAGACATCTGAGCAACCTGTACGGGTCTTGACTGGCACAGCTGACGGCTCAGACACTGCTTGAGCAGGCTCTGGCGTCATCAGCTCACAGTTTATGGGCTAAACTTTCATATTTTGGTGACTCCCGCTTTACCAAGCAATCTTCAAAGTACAAGAAAACAGATATCCAGTTTCCGAGTTTCCCACGATGAAAACAGCCTGGGTTTGAATCTAAGCTTCTATTTATATAATCTCGGTGGCCCTTGATAAGATAGTCTCAGTTTTCCCCACCTCTATAAAGGAGATAGTGTTGTTCACTAACTCAGGTAGTTTCCAGGAAGGCTCTATGAAGTAGTTGTGGTAAAGAATGTCACATGGCACACTTCCCACAAAGGCTATATATGATTATTCCTGATTTTATCTTATTTTGTTATTTTATTTATTTAGTGTGTGCATGTATGTTTTGAGACAGGGTTTAATCTGTGTAGCCTTGGCTGTCCTGGAATTCACTGTGTAGACCTGGCTGGCTTTGAACTTAGAGAGCCACCTACCCCTGCCTCCTCAGTGCTGGGACTAGAGATGTGTGGCACCCCTGCCCAGCTATTCCTGATCTAGAACAACAACAACAACATATCTGTGGCCCATATCTTTTTCCCCTCGATGCTGCAGTTCGTGAGTTCCGTGGAACTTTAAATCCAAGATCAAGGCCTGCAGCAGGTAGAAGGGATTGAAAACCGTACTACAGCCTGACCTCAAGTGTTACCAACAGGCTTTGTGTGCTCAGAGGCCCTGTCTTTCCAGCACCAGGTGCGCAGGGAGGAGCAATAGCCCCGTCTCTCCTGACAAACAGATGGACGATGAGGCAGCTGGCAGCTGTGTTGGGGATGCCATAGCCCTGGCTGTCCTGCCACCGGCAGCCACTGTTCCTGTATATTAATTAGGATCCTTGTGCCTGATAGAAAAAGGGAAAAGGAGAAGGGTGTGGGAAGAGTAGGCCCTTTCAGATGGGCTAGGATAAGAATCTGCATTTTACAGGTAGAGAAACATGGTAACAAGATACTGGCACACACCCTGCGCTTAGTGGTAGGCAGCGCGGAAAATGCCTCCTGGGAGACTAAAGGCACAGAGAATTCCTGTTGTGTCTGAATACCTCCTGTTTGGCTCTGAGCTGAGGAATTCCAGCAAGCCACTGTTGAGAAACCTGTCTAAAGAATTAGCATTAGTTAAAAAGTAAAAACTGGGGACCTCCCAGGGCTCAAGTTTGGTATGCTGTCCCAGTGAGACTGTTTCATAAATGGGTGGCGGCTTAGAAGTGATTGTCAGCCGTGACTTACTTTGTAATGTGACACAGACATTTGGTTCTATGAATTTGAGGTGTACCGCTTGGCTTATGCCTGGCCCTGCGCTTCACCCAGTCTCTTAAAATTCTGCCTCTTGGACATAGGAGCACAGAGCAGACATTCTAAAGATAATTCGGAGACTCTGGGACCAGGCAGGTCAGGCAAAGCTGAGTACAATAAGGCAGAAGGATACAGCTACTTCTTTGACAGTCATGGTTTCCCTTGTTCCCAGAAAATTCATCTAAGTCTTGGAAACTGGATTTGCATCAGTCTGGACTCCTCCTTCTCCTTCTAGTATGGGAAAGGGGAGTGTGGTCCTAGAAAACCATCTCTAGACCCTGACTAAACCCAGGGTACCTACCCACTGAGCACCAAGGATCCTCCCCGGAGGCCAAGGTCAAGGTCTGTCCAGGTCAGCTGTTCTAGACAGCTGGAGTTCTCCACTTAAGTGAGTGAGGTCACTGGCCCTGTGGGCCAACCCCAGAAGGGAGGACTTTCAGGATAGTTAATATCAGCGTGACAGAATTGAGCTTCACGTACGATATAAGCTCCAGGCTGTACCTAGGAGGAGCTGTTTAGATTAGGTTCATTGAGGTGGGAGACCCACCTTAACAGAAGGGTCCTGAGCTAAATAAAAGGTGAAAGCAAGTTGAACAGTAGCTTCCTGTCCACGAGTGCAGTGTGACTAGCTACTTTTCAGCTCCCGCCACCAAGCCTTCCTGACCGTGATAGACCTTCATGATTTAAACCAAAGTAAACCCATTCTCCATTAAGCTGCTTTTGTCACGATATTTCGTCATGGAAATGTGTAAATACAGAGGCTCCTCCAAGCCTCCTCAGTTAACCGGACAGACGAGGACAGATTCAACCCCCAGTGTCCTCCAACTTCCATTCAACTACAGTGGAAGATGGAGCTTGGTGACCCCAGCATCTTCTTGCACCTTCTCTGATATGCTAGTAAGAAGGAGAAGGCTTGTTTATCTCCTTGGGACCTATCAGCTCGGTGTGCACTTGCTCCTTTGGTGTCAGGGTAGGGGCGTTTTATTATCAGCCTGTGGAAGTCTGATGACTCTTGTTCTATTTGTTTTTCATTCTCTGAGACAGAGTCTCACTCTGTAGACCAGACTGGCCTGGAATTTGCTGGGTAGTCCAGTTTCAACCTCTTAGTGCTAGGATTACAGGCATGAACCACCACACGGTATATACTTGTAATAAGGATTATAGATCAAGAACAATTCTGGCCACTGTCCTGTGGGACACCACAGTGGTCCAGTCTTGACCCCTGCCTTTGTAGGGATCACCATCCCCAGGGAAAGACAGTAAAGCATTGTAAAGAGCTAGGAAGGCAGACAGAAGGGTTATGGGCATATGAGGACTAACTGGATCTGGATGGGCAGAGGTGTTTTGCTCGGGAGACAACTATATTTAATTGTTCAGTATATCTGCCACCTTAACGGAGTGCTGAACACCACTTAATGCAAACGCTGTGCAGAGCCTTAAGAGCTGTGCGTTGTAGCATGCTTCCCGAACCTGGTGTTACTCTTGGCTCACAGTACAGTGCTGTACACAGGGTGCACAGTTGGCAAGTGGCAGGCCCGGTGTCTGTGTTTGGGACATGATGTGGCATGTGTTTGTGTGTGTGCATGCATACATGGATCTAAGATTGGAAGCAAAAGCTCATAGATGAGGCCATTGCCCTAACTCCCTCTCCTGTCCTCCCGCCATTGAGGGGCACATCCCCAGGATGTTTGCAGGCTTTATTCCGCCTGGGCAGTTACCCAGGCTCCTTTAATCCACAGCCGGATGGGGACTGCTGCTGGCAGAGGGAAGGGCCACACATCATTGTCCCTTTCACTGAAGCACACCTCTCAAGAAGTTCCGGGGTGGGGCGAGAGCTTGGCTGCAAACACAGGCCTGCCATTGTACCACTTCAACAGGCCAGAGGAGACCTACACATCTTGCCAGCTGGGGATGATGGCCATCACAAACAAGGGCTTCTCCAAGGAGGAAATACAAAGGCTCCATCCGGAGGGCTGGGGATGAGGAGGATCGAAGTATAGTTGTCTGGTCAGGGTCCACTGGAGAAACACAAAGAAGGAAATGCTCGACCCAGGAAAGCCCTTCCTGATTGTGGCCCAGCAGGAATTTGTTTGGGGTGGGGCTAAAGGTGTTGAGCCCCAAAACTGTGGTCTGGATTCTTTGCTTGGGAGAAATGAAGGGGTTTTCCTTCCTGGAGATGAAATTGCTGAGTGGTATAAAATGCCCTGCTACTCTATCTGTTGTACTATCTTATTCCAGTTGTGCCACCCGGTATGGGCACATTGTCCTATAAGCCTCCCTGTCACTCTGTTAGAATTCGCAAGTTATATGGGAGAAAACGGAAAGCCCTTTCGGTATTAGGATCTCACAACTGTGCCCCAGCAGCTAGCCACACAGTCTTGTCCTCTCTTTGAGCTCAGCCTTGCATGAGGGTCTTGGTGACTTCCTTATAGTTTCTTAGCACCTGGCAAGAATTGCCCAAGGACACGCTGTGAGAGAAGATACCAGCCTGAGACTGCTACTTAGTTTGCTCTTTAGCACATAGTAAGTTCTCAGTACCACCCCTTTTAGGACCCTAGCTCAGCTCTTTCTCCCTCTCCCAACTCCGTGTGTGTGTGTGTGAACATGCCATTGCACACACATGTAAGTCAGTGAATAACCTCAGCTTTTGATACCCACCTTCCACCTCGTCTGAGACAGGATGGCTAACAATTTTATGGCTGCTTATAACCAGGCCAGCTCATTTGAAACCCTCTGGGATTCCCCTGTCTGTGTCCAGCAGCTTCACTGCTGTTTTCAGAAGAGTTGGCTTGGGCCATCAGCCTCGAGTCTATGACCATTAGCAGCCTCCTTGGTAGACCTTTGTTTTCTCAGAGTAGTCTTTTGTCCAGCAGACAGGGCCGTGATTGATACAGCCAGCACCTTTCTGAGTCCCCCAGGTGCCGGCTCTCTCACCACCCAACCCCACGTCATCCCTCTGAAATCTCACAGAGGAGCCTCAGCCAAGATGGATGATAAATGCCAGCAAAAAATGCATTGGTGCACACGCTGGAAAAGTCTAGGAAATGATGTCACTTGGAATCTAGGGCTCTGCTCCTATCACCCTGACTGAATCACACACACACACACACACACACCCCCCCCCCGTTTTCTTTCTTTTCTCTCTGCCTGCTGCTACACCAGTTCACTTTGCTTATGTAGTCTTCTAGGACTGAAGGGAAGAGCAAAAAGAGGTCTCCTTCCCCAACTTCTCCACAGGGCACCTGCATTGTTTCTGTGCCCAGTTCCATTGTTTCCACCCATCCTGTATATACGTGGGTCTTCATGGTGCTGTTGGGTGGATGCGCCCAGCTATAACATTGTGTGTATAGTGACACGGCCTGCCCCTTGGGACACCCTGCTGTGTTCCACACTATTGCAGTGACCCTCCAGAGGAGCTACTATGGAAGAAGGAACTTGAGTTCGGCAATCAGGCAGATTTGAGTCCAGATTTCAGAGGCTCACTCCTCAGGAGTTCAGAAAGAGTTTTAAATCGTCTTAGATTACATAGTGTGTGTGTGTATGCGTGCGTGCATGCATGCGTGCGTGCGTGTAGGGATCCCACTAGAGGTCAAACCTTGGATTATTATTTAGGAGCTACCCACCTTGTTTTTTTTCAGTCACTTCTCTCACTGTGGCCTGCGGTTCTATGATTGGGCTGTGGGGCTGGCCAGTGAGCCCCAAGAATCTATCACCTGTCTCACCTCCCCAGCACTAGGCTTACAAGTGCATAAAACCGTGCATGCGTGTCTCTGTGTGTGTGTGCGTGTGTGCATACATGTGCATGCATGTATATGTGGGCTTCTTCACTGTTGGTAGTTTTCGGCATCCACTGGGGATATTGGAATGTGTCTCCCATGGGTAAGAGGGTACGACTGTGACTCTGCAAGGTATTCATTCATATCATTGCCTGTTTCACTATGTGACCCACAGTGTTTCAGAAGCTGCCTGTTGATTCACACCCCAGCTCTGTCCTGTTTCAGCTGGAGTGACCTGTGCATCTACAATGTGGAGGATAATCAATCAGTCATGAATAGCGTCTTCTCACAGGGTTGCTGGTGGACTCTGTTGATAGTATACATAGTAATACTGGTACTCCGGA
>JAQQSO010003415.1:0-13566 GCA_028658305.1 Pachyuromys duprasi
TTTCATCTAGTCTAATTATTCCTTTGTTTCATCTTTTGATGGCATCCTTTTTTTTTTTGGATGTTTTGTGTTTGGGACTTTTCTGATTTTATTTTTTCCTTGAGTGAGGAATCCATTTCAGCCCGCGTATCCTCAGCTCTCGAGATTCTCTCTTCCATCTCTTGTATTCTATTGTTGATGCTTACCTTTGTGGTTCCTGATCCTTTCTCTAAGTTCTCCTGTTCCAGGTTCTTCTCCCTTTGTGTCTTCTTTATAGATTCTAATTCCGTTTTCATGCTTTGTACCGTTTCCTTCATCTGATTGACTGTGTCTCCTATTTTGTTTGTTTCCTCTCTGTATATCTTTAATTATTCCTCTATGTGGGCAGTTAAGTTCTTCTCAATTTCTTTGAGGGCCTTGTTCATTTCCTCTTTTTGTCTCTCTTTTTGTTCCTCTAATATCTGCATAATCATAGCCGTAACATAATTTTCCTGTGTCTCTGCTGAATTAAAATCTCCACTGCTTATGGGTGTTTCTGGTGGGGCCATGGTATCCTGATTTTTGTTGGGTGAGTTCTTACATCGATTTCTGGGCATTTGTTTATATATAATCAAGGAGCTGTTTGTGCTTTAAGGCTGAACTTCAGACTGGAACTGTCCATCTTTTGTGTCAGGAGTATTCTTCAAGAAGATCAGGGATTTCCAGTGGTTTGATAGTGTGTGTTGTGTCTCAGTTGAACTCTGTTGTGAGCTCTGTGTGCCCGGCTTCATGCTCTGTGCTAGACGCTGTGAGCCCAGCAAGCTGGTCACCCCTCTGGTCTGGAGGCTTGGCTCCTCACTCTGTGCTAGAGGCTGAGTGTCCCGGGTTGAGATTTCAGCTGGGGGCTCCGAGCTCCACCCTGGGCTTGCTGCTAAGGGCTCTCCCCTGGACTGGAGACTTGGCGCCCCCTTCTGGGCCAGGGCTGTGCACCACGGTCTGAGATGATATTTGGGGCACACACACTTGGTCTGGAATGGAAGCAAGCGTTGCCGAGCAGTGTGCACCTGCTGTATGCAGGCCGGTCTCCAATGGTGCCTGTGGCCGTCTCAGTTTGGCCTGTGGACACACACGGACTGAGGTGGCTGTTGGTGGACCCGAGCAGTGTGTGCCTACAGTATGCAGGCCGGTCAAAAAGGTCCCCTAGGCCCTCTCAGTCTGGCCCGTGTACACACACACACACACACACACACACACACACACACACACACGGACTGAGATGGTTGCTGGTGGAGGCAATCGGTATGAGCCTGCAGTATGCCTGCCAGTTGAAACAGAACCCGGGTCCTTTTCAGACTGGCCTATGGACTCACACAAGGACTGAGGTGTTTGCTGGTGGAGCGGAGCAGTGTGTGCCCGCAGTATGCAGGTCAGTCAAAATGGTACCCAGGTCCTCCTCAGTCTGGCCCGGAGACTGTGTGACCCAATCTGGTATGGCGGCTGTTGGTGCCCAGCGTGGCTGCTTGTTCAGATCAGGGCTGTGTGTCGCCGGTCACCCGGAGATTTTTCTGGGTAATAACTGGGTGTCCCTAGGGTTTTTCCACTTGATTTCCTTGCCGTAGGAGTTCAGCTCACCTGGCAATCACTAATGCTGGTGTTTTAGGTCCCAGAGTTCAGTGTCCTGGTCACTGTGTTGTTTCTGCTGTCCTACTCCTCAGACACAGTGTCCTTTCATGGCAGCCATCTTGGATCCCAAGCCCTCTGCCCCCATTTTTTAAATGAATTATTTGGTTTTGTGATATCTTTTCTTAAATTTTTTTTGTATAGTACACTATTGGATGGGGAGTTGTTAAAAGATTTTTCCCTTCTGTAGGCTAATGTTTTGTCTCACTGATGTGTCCTTTGCCCTACAGAACTTTGCATTTTAATGAGGTCCTGTTTACTATTGGTTGACTTTAATGTCTGCACTATACGTGTTCTGTTCAGAATATTGTCTCTTGGTCCAATGTGTCCTCTTCTATTAGGTTCAGTGTGTCTGCTCAGTATGTGTCTATTTGCATTCTTCTACATCTAGTAAGCCATCCAGTTTGACCAGCACCATTTGTTGAAGATGCCTTCTTTCTTTCTAGTGTGTATTTTGGTTTTATCAAAATTCAGGTGTCTACATGTGTTTGGAATTATGTCTGTGGCTTCAATTTGATTCCATTGAACAACATGTTTGTTTATATGACACTGCCATGTGGCTTTTATTATACCTCTGTAGTACTTCTTGAAAATGGTGAAACCTTGAGAAATTGTTTTAACTGTCCTGATTTATTTTTATTTTTTTTCTGTATGAAATTGAGAATTTTCTTTTCAATCTTCTTTTCTGTCTGTGAAGAATTGTGTTGGAATTTTGATGGGGATTTTTATTGAGTCTGTATATTGCATTTGGTAGGATGGCCATTTTCCCCATGTTAATCCTACCAATCCATGATCACGGGAGAGCTTTCCATTTTCTGATACCTTCTTCAATTTCTTTCTTCAATAGTTTGATATTTTATCAGACAAAATCTTTCATTTGCTTGGTTAGGTTACCTCCAAATATTTTATAGTAGTTGAGGCTAGTGTGAAAGTTACTGTTTTCCTGTTTTTTTTAAGTCTATTTGTTGTTTATATATAGGAGGGATACTGATTTTTTAAGTCAATTTTGTATCCAATTTCATTGCTTAAAAGTATTTATCAGCTATAGCAGTTACACAATGGAATTTTTAGTCTCATTTATGTATAATATCATATCATTTATAAATAAAGATACTTTGATTTCTTTCCCTTCAATTTATATCCTCTTGATCTCCCTCAGTTCGCTTGTCACTCTAAGATGTCAAATAGTATATTAAATAGGTAAGAAGAGAGTGGGCAAATTTGTCATGCGTCTTATTTTAGTAGAATTGCTTTAAGGTTCTCTCCATTTATGCAGATGGTAGCTGTAGGCTTGTTGTAATTGCATTTATTTTGTTTAGGTATGTCTCTGGTATCTGTAATCCTTCCAGGACTTTTATCATAAAGGGATGTAGGATTTTGTTAAAGGCCTTTTCTGTATCTACTACAATGATCATGTAAGTTTTTTTCCCTCTCAGTTTGTTCATATGGTGGACTGTATTCATTAATTTTCATATGTTGAGTCATCCTTGCATCTCTGGGATGAAGCCTATGTGATCATGGTGAATGATAATGTTTTTGGATTATTGGATTCAGTTTAAAAGTATCTTGTTGAATATTTTTGCATCTGTGCTGATAAAGAAAATTAGCCTGTAATTCTCTTTCTTTGGTATTTATGAGATTTAGGTATCATGTTAATTGTGGTCTCATAAAAAGAATTAGATAATGCTTTCTTTTGTTTCTATTTTGTGGAATAATTGGAGGGATAGTGACATTAACTTTTTTTGAAAACGCTGGTAGAATTCTGTACCAAAATCATCTGGCTTTTTTTTTTTGAGACACAATTTTTTCAACATGCAAGTCATGACTCCCTTGGGGGTCACATATCAGATTTTCTGCATATTAGATATTTACATTTTGACTCCTAACAGTAGCAAAATTGCAATTATGAGATATCAACCAAACATTATATGTTTGGGTGTCACCTTTAACTGTGTTGAAGGGTTGCAGCATTAGGAATGTCGATTACCACTCTCTAGAGATTATAGGTCTGTCTAAATTGCTTACTGATCTTGATTTCACTTTGGTAAATGATACCTATCAAGAAAATTGTTGATTTGTTTTAGATTATTTAATTGATGGAGTACAGTTTTTTTGGGGGGGAGGAGGAGCTATTTTTATTATTATCATTTATTAGAATTTATTTCTTAGCTGTTGCCCCCTCCCTCATCTCCTCCCAACCGCACCCTACCTCCCTCTTCTCCCCCATGCTCCTCCCCTAGTTCACTGATAGAGGAGGTCCTCCTCCCTTTCTATTTGACCCTAGCCTATCAGGTCTCATCAGGATTGGTTACATTGTCTTCCTCTGTGGCTTGGCAAGGCTGCACTCCCCAGGGGGAGGTGATCAGAGAGACTGCCACTGAGTTTATGACTGAGAAAGCCCCTGCTCCCCTTACTAGGGACCCCACTTGGAGGCTGAGTCTATGGGCTATATCTGAGCAGGGGTTTTAGGTCCTCTCTATGCATTGTCATTGGTTAGGATATCATTCTCTTCGGAATACCCAGGGCTCAGATTTTTTGGCTCTGTTTTTTGTCTCCTTTTGGAGTTCCTGTCCCCTCTAGGTCTTTCTGTTTCCTCCTTCTTTCATAAAATTTCATGTGTTCTTCCCAGAGTGTGGCTATGAGTCTCAACCTCTGCTTTGATTCCTCGATCAGTAGAGTCTTTCAGAGGACCTTTGTGGTAGACTCCTGTACTGTTCCCTATCTTCTCCTGCTTCTGATGTCTATTGTATTTGTCCTTCTGAATGAGGGTTGAGCATTCAGATCTTTCCTAGGATCTTCTTTGTTGTTTAGCTTCTTTAGGAGTATAGATTTTAGTATGTTTATCCTATATTATATGTCAGGTTTTAAAAATATGTCCTTATGATTCTCCAGATTTTCTTAATGTCTGTTGTGCCAATTTTTAATTTTTGAGTTTCTTAATTTGGATATTCTCTCTACACCCATCAGTTAGTTTGGATAAGTGTTTATCTATCTTGTTGATTTTCTTAAAGAAGCATCTCTGTTTCATTGACTCTTTCCATTGTTCCCTTTGTTTTTATTTTATTGATTTTAGTTGACAGTTTCATTAAGTTTTGCCATCATTCTTGTGTGCACTTGTTTCTTTTTGTTATAGAGCTTTCAGGTGTGCTGTTACATTTCTGGGATGAGATCTCTCAAATATTTTTAAATAGGCTTAGTGTTATAACCTTTCTTCTTAGTATCACATTCATTGTGTCCTATAAGCTTGGGCATTCATTTTCAATGAATACTAGAAAGTCATTAATTTCTTTATTTTTGTCTTGGCCAATTTTTATTCAGCAGAGAGTTTTCCAGTATCCATGAATTTGTACACATTCTGTTGTTTCTGTTATTAACATTCACCTCTATCTGTGTTGCTGTAATAGCATGCAGAGAGTTATTTTCATTTTCTTATATCTACTGAGTCTTGCTTTGTATCCCAGTTATGGGCTCAATTTTGAAAAAAAAAAATCTATGATGTGCAGAAAAAGTGGTATATTCTTTTTATGTTTGGGTGAAATTTTCTCTAAATATCTCTTGGGTTTCTTTAATTTATAATGCCTATTAACTCCAGTATTTCTCTGTTTAGTTTTTGTCTGGATGACCCATCCATTAATGTCAGTCCGGTAATAAAAGCTTCTACTATCAGTGTTTGAGGGTTTCTTTTACAAACTTGATTGCCTTTATGTTTGGAGCATAGATGTTAAGAATTGAAATGTCATCTTGATGGATTATTTTCTTTGATGAGTATTTACTATCTTTCCCTTTCTCATTTGAATGCTTTTGGATTAATGTACGTTTTGTTAGATATTAAAATGGCTACACCATCTTGCTTCTTAGGTTCATTTGTCCTTTTCCAAATGAAAAGGTCCTTTTCCAAATGATATACTGAAGTAATATCTACCCTTGATATTGAAGTGTCCCTTTTGGATGCAGTGGAAGGATAGATTTTGGTTTTGCATCCGTTGTATTAGTCTGTGTCTTTTTATTAGGGAATTGGGACTATTCATATTGAGAGATACCAATGCCTACTGATTGTTGAGTCATGTTATTTTGGTGTTATCTTTGCCCTTCTGGCTTTTAGAGTCTCCTCGGAGGCTATTACCAGCTATTATTCTGGTAGCTCTGCCTTTTTGTGTTTTTGGTTTTTTTTCCCTCTGCATTTTTAATATTCTTTCTTTGATCTGTATGTTTACTCTTTTGATTATTATATGCTGAAGTGATTTTTTTTTTCTGGTTCAATCTATTTGGTGTTCTGTGTGCTTCTTGTACCCTATAGGCATCTCCTTTAGGTTAAGAAAATTTTCTTCAATGATTTTGTTGAAAATATTTTGTTGAACTGTGATTCTTTTCCTTTCTGTATTTCTATTACTTTCTTCTCCTGTATTCTGTTGGGGAAGCTTGCCTCTAAGTTCCTTTTTACATTCCTAAATTTCTCATTTCTGGAATTCCTCAATTTGTTTTTTCTTTTTTAATTTAATTTTTATATATTTATTAATTACAGTTTATTCACTTTGAATTATTTATTGAATCTATTTCCATTTTTATGTCTTGAACAGTTTTATTCATTTCCTTGCACTGTCTGTGTTTTCTTAGATTTCTTTAAGGAATTTCGTTTCCTCTTTAAGGACCCATATCATCTTCTAAGATATTTTTCTTATGCTTCAGCTGTGTTGGAATATCTAAGGCCTGTTGTGGTTGGAAATCTGAGTTGTAGTGGAGACATACTGCCTTGCCTATTACTAATCGTATTTTTACAATGATGTCTAGAACTCTGTGATTAAAATGATCAGAGGTCTAGGTGCTGATTTCTGGATTTGTGTTTATTGGGTGGATGTTTTCTTTCTTGGTTTCTACTTCCTCTCTGGATTTTCAGAGCGTGTGGTGACTGTGTGTTGCCTAGTGGGGATTTTTTTTTTGTCCTGATAGTTGTGGCTAGCAGGGGTTCCAGCTAAATTGTATTTTTGCGTATTGGGAGCTAACACTTAGGAATGAGGAGAGACTAGGAATCTGAAGGAGTTCACAAAAGGGTGAAGGACAGAGTGTTCAACCAGGATCTGCTGATTTTTATCTCATTGGAGTAAGTGGAGACTGTGAGGAGCTATAACCACAGAGTGTCTACTATAGCACTTGGATGAGCTTCAGGGACTGGATCTAGAGGAATAGACTGATAAGGGAAGATCTAAAAACAGCCTACCTACTTCACTGGCAGGAACAGTTTGTGTTTCAGCAGGGAGTTTCTGCTAGAGTTGGGTATAAAACAATTGGGGAGAGGGAGAGTAGAAATGCAAAGTCTGTGGTATCCACTAGACATGTGGGCGGAGGGATAAGGAAGGCTGCAACATGGTTTTTAATTGCAGATATAGGAATAAGAGTGGGAGGCTTGGTTTAGAGGAAAGGGGAAGGGGATGAAAAGGGTTTTAGCTTTACTTTTTCTCCAGCCTGCTCAACTGGCATGTTCACATTGAATGCTGGCTGTTGTTGGAGGATGGGTTGAAGAAAGGAAGGTGGGAAGAGATCTCTGGGATCCATTATTGATGGGAGCAGAGAGAAAAGGCAGATGGCAGCAGGTGTTCTGCTATAGAGTTAGGGATGAGACTGGGAAGACTGGGAAGATTGGTACTGGAGGGGCAAAAGAACAGTTGAAGATCTGTTATCAGCCTATCTGCTCCCACGGCAAGAGTGGTCTTTGAGTTAGCAGAGTGTACCTGCTGGGGTTGGGGGCTGGGATAAAGCAATGAGTGAGGGAATGGTGGTTAGGAAGAGAGGATCTGTGGGATCCACTGTAGATGAGGGCAGGTGGGCAGGAAAGTGTGCAGCATATTCTCTGTTGCAGAGCTGGGAATGAGACTCATTTCCAAATTGTTTTCATGAAGTCAGTATTATACTAATGCCAAAGCCAGAGAAAGACCTAACATAACAGAAAATCATAGGCTAATCTCCCTATGAGCAAAGAGGCAAAAAACCAAAGTAGTACATGGCTCTTTTTTCTTTAATTCTAAATATACACATCATGTGAATATTTGTTCCTAATACATACATATATTCATAAATATATAAATATAACATTTTCAGTCTTTATACTATTACTTATATGTTCTTCATTTGAACATTTAAGGCTGACCACTTGATATTGGATAACTCTTGGAGGCTTTCCCTTGGGAAAAACCATTCCTTTTGCTTTCAACATTTCCTAAATGACTGCATCTTCTTAACATTGAGCATAGGCCAATGAGCCCCAGAGGCCAAGGTAAAAGTAGTACATCTTATGAGGACAAATGCTCTAGGTTATATGAATGCAGGGTTTGTTTTGATCTCCTTTACTTATGATATTAACCTTTAGAGGATAGTGTCTTGGGAATAATCTGATTGAAGAATAGTATTCGCTAAATAGACCTTAATTGAAATGACATCTGGTATGTCACTTAGACCAACTGAAATCAGTTTCCAGTAGAACTACAGCAGCTTCATAGTCCTGAGAGCAAGAAATAAGTACTTTATTTGTAAACCACTCATATTTTAGAGTTGTTTTTAATGCACAAAAATTATGTTAGTGTATTTTTTTTTGTTGTAAACTGCTAAGTTAATTTCTCTCCTCTTCTCTCTTCTCTTCCTCTTCCTCCTCCTCCTTACTTTTCCTCCTCCTTCCCCACCTTTTTATTTTTTCTTTCTTTTTTGGACATCGAGTCTCAAGTATCCTAGGTTAGCTTCAAGTATCACTGTCTTATCATGAATTATTTTGAGTTTCTGGTCTTCTGGCCCTGCCTTCACTTCCCAAATACTGGAATTCTACACACCCAGTTTATGTGGTTACTGGGGCTTGAAGCAGAGCTTCTTTCATGTGAGGTATGCATTCTACCATGTAAGCTACAGTCCCAGGTCCATAAATTAATTTTTTAGTCAATGTTTTCTTGAAAATTTACCATGGATTTTTGAAAAAGTCTCCTATTGAATTTTAAGACTATTTAGAGACAGAGAATAATAACAAGACCAAAAGTAAAAATTTTTCAATGACCATTTGTGAAAGTACTGTAAGGAAACAAGTATTAAACACATCTACATTATTATTTTAAAAATATTTTAGAGATACTTATCCATTTTAAAATGTAAAGATAATACATGTAAGAAATAATTATTAATTATAATTATTTTATTGCATGAATAAGTAATTAATAAGTACAAAATGTTCAGAACACATACACATAATGTCTGAAACTCTCAGGAAAGACACAAAATGAATTAGTTTCATTGTATGTAAATTATAAATACATTTACCAATGTTTTATGATTAGTATAAAGGAATAATACAAGCATTGTGAATTATAGTATAATTGAATTCAGCATACATAAAATGAAAGTATTTATATTTATCACAAAGAGTTTATGAAGGTTATTTGTGTCTACATCCTAATGTGTATAACAGGGCATGAAATAAACATTTTTAGCTGGCATTAGTAACTAAGGTTGTTATCTTGCTATAGTATACAGAATTACCAGATATTGATCTCATATTATCTGTCTGTCAGCATCTTCCCTTTAATGACACATAGCAAAAATTTTCTCCAAGTCATTTTAATCAGATCAGACTGAGCCCAGTGTCCTTTTGTATAAGATAAGATGATGGTAATCTTTTTATTTCTTTTCCTCTCCAGTAGATTACAGCCTATTTCAAACAAGACACAAACAAAACCTTACAAGAAGTATAATTAGGAGTGAAATTGCTTTAAAGCACCTTTGTCTCTAGAGGAACCTCTTCACTCTCTGTGATGTGCTGAGATGTATCTAATCTAATGATCACCTGCCACCAAGTAATTGAATGTCCCCGAGTTTAGCCCAGTAGGAAACCTTTGCCTTTTACTCCTCTTAGGTGTTCCTTTATACAAAATGGAAAATGAATCTGTGTAACACTATATTTCAACTTTTGATGAGAAGCTGCCTATATTTGCAGTCTATTCTCAAGATTGATATAATTTTAACAATCAAGAGCTAATACTTGAAAACACATTGATCAGAATGAAGATGCAGGGGTTAGAAGATAATTTTAAAGTAGTTTTACAGTTTTGAGATTCACAGCTGCAAACATTTATCTTTTCATTATGAAATCCACCTTATTTTTTGTAATGATACAAAAAGCTCTAAGGGAATAAAGAGACTAATAGCTTGCTGTCTGGAAGGTGAATAGAAACTTTTAAGCTAGGTCTAACTGAGAACTTTCATTGACTCAATTTTTTTTTCTTGTGGTATTCTTGGTAATGAAAACCGTCTCCTTATCCATGTAAAGCATATGCTTTATCACTAAGTTAAACCTTAACCTTTTATCAACTAATTTTTTCAAAAGATGTTGTTTTTTGTTATATGTCATTACTCAAAACTAAACTAAAGTATTTTTCCATGGTTTGTAAAAGAATAACCACAAGAAAGAAGTGGTTAGAGCCCCTTGTACTGAAAATAACACAGATGATTTTAAAATGAGAATTTGAAAGCATACAAAGCTTTCATTCTTTGGAGACTCTCTCAAGGCCTAAGTTTTTCTTTATTTTATCTATACATTCTATGAAGATTGCTATCTCAATGTAATGTTCTCTTTTCTAGCAATTAGCAGAGCTGAAGTCTGCTAAGACCTCCAAGAGACAATCTATCTTATAGACAGCCTTGGAAAAATATGTGAGCAACACAATCTTTCTTATCTCTGGGACCATTCAATGTCTAAATGAGAAACATTGTTATTTAAAACATCTAGTGTCTAATATACAAACTTGCTGATAATAGCTAAGATCCTAATTAAGTTATATTGTATCCTTGCCACAACATTTTAGGAAAGTCATTCCCAAAAAGAGATTCCTATTAAGGGGAAACTGTAAGTGTAATCTGTGCATGATCAGTTTCAGATAATAACTAGGTGTTTCTGAACTTTATAGACTTTGTTGGAAGGAGGTGAGTTACAGTGTGGTTGCACATTAAACCCCATTAGTTGGTATCCAATGATAAATGTAATCATTTTATATTTTTATCTACAAGTCAAATTTTAAAAAAATCCTTGACTGGAACACAGTGCTACCTATTCTTTATACAAACAGCTGAAGAGGATGTGGAGAAAGGGGAACCCTCCTCCATTACTGGTGAGAATGCTCCCTCAAGTTCCAGCTACACTACTCCTAGGCATACATCCAAAATATGCTTAAGTATGCAACAAGGACATTTGCTCAACCACGTTTGTAGCAGCTTTATTTGTAATAGCCAGAATCTGGAAACAACATAGATGTCCCTCAATGGAGGAATGGATACAGAAATTGTGGTACATTTATAGAATGGAATGCTACTCAGCAATTAAAAACAAGGAAGCCATGAAATTTGCAGGCAAATGGTGGGATCTAGAAAAGATCATTCTGAGTGAAGCATCTCAGAAAGGCACACATGGTATATTCTCAGTTATAAGTGGATACTAGACATATAATATAGGATAAACATACTAAAATCTGTACACCTAAGAAGCTAAGCAAGAAGGAGGACCCTAGATAAGATGATCAATTCTCACTCAGAAAGGCAAACAGGATGAACATCAGAAGGAGAAAACAGGGAACAGGACAGAAGCCTACCACAGAGGGTATTTGAAAGACTGTACCCAGCAGGGTATTGAAGCAGATGCTGAGACTCACAGCCAAACTTTGGGCAGAGTGCAAGGAATCTTATGAAAGAAGGGGGAGATGAAAGACCTGGAGGAGACAGGAGCTCCACAAGGAGAACAACAGAACCAAAATTATCTGGGCCCAGGGATCTTTTCTGAGACTGATACTCCAACCAAGACCATGCATGGAGATAATCTAGAACCTCTACACAGATGTAGTACATGGTAGCTCAGTGTCTGAGTGTGTTTTCCCAGTAAGGGGAACAGGGACTGTCTCTGACATGAACTCAGTGGCTGGATCTTTGATCACCTCCTTCTGAAGTGGGAGCAGCCTTAGTAGGCCACAGAGGTAGACAATGCAGCCAGTCCTGTTAAAAGCTGATAGGCTAGGGTCAGATGGAAGGGGAGGAGGACCTCCCCTACCAGTGGACTTGGGGAGGGGCAAGGGAGGAGAAGAGGGAGGGAGGTCTTGGGAAGGGATGAGGGAGAGAGCTATAGCTGGGATACAAAGTGAATAAACCGTAATCAATAAAAATAAATTAATTTAAAAATTAACTTATTCCTACAAAGCTCCACCAAAAAAAGAATTATTAAGATTAAAGTCATTGGTGCAGAGGTGGTCAAACTGAACTAAAATGTTTGTCTTCACAAATGCAGAAGAGTCCAAGGTATGGTGGTGCACACCTTTAATCCCAGCACTCAGGGAGATAGAGGCAGGAGTATCACTGTGAGTTTGAAGCCAGCCTGGTCTACAAGGTGAGTCCAGGACAGCCAAGGCTACACATAGAAACCTTTCCTAAAAATAAAATAAAATAAAACCAACCAACCAACAACAACAAAGTTGGAAGACTAAGTACTGACAGGACACTCTGGGATGCAACTTTTCCTCTTATCATCATTACCAGAGCTATTTGTGATTTCCTTATTCTTTTGTATTATCTACAGGACTATTTCTTTACTGGTCTTAGTTATTTCATCTTTGAATGACAAACAGTTGAATGACTATAGTCATTCTTCATACAGGTGAATCCTCTCAGACTTCAAACAATTAAGTTCCTCTTTATTAGCATTTTTGTTGCTATCATTCATCTCTAAGTAAATTTATTGTCATATGTATATCATTTTCCTTTAACTCATAACTCTAGGTTTCCCAGATCCTGATTTAAAACAGCTTTGAACTTTCATGTTCATTCCCTGAAACTTGTTATTATTAACACCTTCATAATTTCAATTTGATAAACATCAGCATATATTTTATTTTCAGTTCAGCACCAATTCCTTGATACCCACTGGGACTGACATATCACTTAATATCTTTCAGTATAATCACATTATCATATCCTGACTCTAACTCTGTGTCAATCTTCTATTCAATGACATCAATTTCTTGTACCTGTTCTCTTGCTTCTCACATATTTTGTTCTAAATTTGAGGGAAAAACACCATTAAGTTGAACTCTTTATTGTCCATAAGTCAATGCAGATGTTACTAAATGAGGCCAGAAAATAAGTCAATCACCATGACTGTTTGCATTTTAAACTCCTGGCTATTAACATCAAGCACATGATGTTTAGATTCTTCTTTTACTAGAGAAGAAATATGTGCACTGAATAGCATTCTTTTTTGAATAGTACAAAACATGGACTTCACCTGTCTTTAACTATCTATTGCTTCCACATCTTACTTGTGCAACAATGAAAAGATTATGCTTTACTGAGATTATCAAAGTAACTTTAAAGTTGTCTTTCTGATTTCATCCTAATTCCTTACAACTTACACCAGGTAATTTTCTCTTTGTAAGCCTCTCTTATGATTTAAGATAACCAAGACCCAGATCTTCATCATTACCTACAGGCTACATGTGAATATCCTGTCACTTTCTTTTCTGATTTTATTTGTCTACATTTTACTCCTGACACATTAACCATTATAAATGGTTTCCCACTTAAATCAATCCCACTGAAATCAGGGACTAGGCAAGGTTGCCCATTGTCTCCATATCTCTTCAACATAGTGCTTGAAGTCTTAGCTAGAGCTATAAGACAACTAAAGGAGATCAAGGGGATACAAATCGGAAAGGAAGAGGTCAAAGTATCACTATTTGCAGACGATATGATAATAGACATGAGTGACCCCAAAACTTCAACCAGAGAACTCCTTCAACTGATAAACACCTTCAGTAAAGTGGCTGGATAAAAAATCAACTCAAAAAAAAAAATAATCAGAAGCTCCCCTGTACACCAAATACAAAAGGGCTGAGAAAGATATCAGGGAAACAACACCTT
>JAQQSO010003416.1:0-13565 GCA_028658305.1 Pachyuromys duprasi
GGCCCGAATTCTGCACTGGAAGCTGGAAACCAGGCAGGCTGCACCCTACTCCCTGAGTTGGGAAGTGCTATCTGCTTCCTCAGCTGTTATCCCAGCACACAAGGCTGTGGGGGAATGCTGAAGATCTGTGCTTGGAGCATGCAGCAATGTGCCTCTTGCAAGTTGCTGTGTGCAATGCAGGTTGCCTCCTCTGCTTCAATGCTGGTTGGTGTACTTCCACTGCTGCCTTCCTGCTGGCTGCAGTATCTCCCCTGCTTCTTCTTCTGCAGGTTTGGCTATGTCTGCTGTTGCTTTCGCCTGTTAGGGGGAAGTGCCTGGCAATCAATTCCCCAGAAGTCCATGGAGATGACAGTGGTTTACCTGTGTCCTATTGGATTCAGTTCAGGTTTTTCTCCCTTCTTCCCAGGATCCTCATATGGGTGTTTTGGGTTCCATAGCCCCTCGATTCACCATTTTGGGGGCAGGGAAACCTAGGGTCTGGTGCACTGGGTCGCAAAGATCTGTCTGTGAAGGGTAGTTGGTGCTCAGCAGGTCTCTGGGCTGGCACACAAGCACCCGCCAATCTAGGGGATCTTTTCTAGAGAGATCCTGGGTACCCTAACTCAGTCCCTGTTTGCTTCCTTCCCTGTGGGGTTTTCTCCCAACAGGGAAACCCAGGCTCTGGTGTCCAGGCTCTGGTGTCACAGTTCTTCTGTAGAAGAGAGTTGGGCATGTAGCAAGTCTCTGTGCTTAGGGGTGGTGCCTAGTTCAGAGATGGCGTGTGCACATCCACCATTCTGCAGGATCTTTTCCAGGGGGAAGGCTGGGTGACCTAGGTCAGTCCCGTTTCCTTCCTTCCCTGTGGGGTTTTCTCGTGACTGGGACTCCCAGTCTCTGGTGTTTTTGTGCCCACTGTTCAGCCTGGAAGGTGATTCTAGTCTGGTGACCGAGTGCCTGTGCGACCGGGGATCTGATCCAGGTTCTGGCTGGGTGTCCTGGGAGTGGACCGCGCTGGTTCCCGCACCTTGGGGCTTCTTCTCACCTGTAAAATAGGATCACTGTTGTTTTAGGGTCCACAGTTCAGTTCCTTGGTTGCTGTACCAAAAATGTTGTTATGCAGCTCAGAAGCAGCATCCTCCTGGCACCGCCATCTTGTCCCGCTCCCCGTGATTCTGGTTTTATGTTGAGTTTTTTGATCCACCTGAGTTTTGTACAGACTAATAAATATGGATCTATGCACATTCTTCTACATGCAGACATCAGTTAGACTAACACCATTTGTTGAAGATGCTTTCTATTTTCCTTTGTGTAGTGTTGGGTTCTTTGTCACAAATAAAGTATCTGTAATTATTTGGGTTTAGTTCTGTGTTTTTAATTCAATTCTATTGATCAACTAGTCTGTTTATGAGATACTTTAAAGAAAACAGCAGTAATTAAATATCAGTTCTATGCTGGACTTTAAATTAGATTTCCATTTAAAAAATAAGAAATTACAGGGAATTTTAGCTATTTTTTATAAGTCAATACCCAAAATAGTAATCTTAAAGTTATATAATGCCATCCTACCTAATCCATCTACAGTCCCAGATGACTTGCAATGAAACAGAAGTGTCTATTTATGTATCTATTACAAAATCATAGAATATTGAAAGCAATAATAAAGGCAGTGTTCTTTGATAAAATATTTCTATCATTTTCTACAATTATTCACATGTGCTTGAACTTCATTTTTAAAGAAATCATGAAGGTGAAAAGAACTGTAGGACAACAAATTAGTAAAACACTTGTGTTTTCTATCTATATAAATACTGGTGATGCCTGTAACCAGTAAGATGTCAGTGAGAACAGTGGAATTTCTAGAACTATAAAACATTAACAGTTTGTAATGAATCTGCTTTGATTTTCCAAGTTTTCTTCCAAAAACAAAAAGTTACCTAATTCTCTGAGACATAAAATCATTTTATATATTAATACTTGAAATATGCATATGTACAGTGTAAAATACAACACTCAGAATCTCGTTGTTAAGTTATAACTGATATCATTATGCTGTTGAACAATATGTGTGCCTAAATCCTTAAGGAAAACAAAAGACAGAAATTCATTAGAATTAATACACTTATTCTAATAGTTATCAAAATTTTTATTGAACTAAGATGATAGTTAATTTTCTCTTTCTCCAAATTTTTACTCGATTCTTTTTGATTTATTGGAACTATTTATACATGCTATTATCATTTCACTCTTCAAATACCTTGGCTTTTGTTTGGATGTAACCATTTCCCGAATTTTACCTGGTTAATAATACCTTTTTAAAAAATCTCCTACCTCTTCTATGTCTGTACTTTCCATAATATACCTGCATGTTATTAAAGAAATATATTCATCACACTTGCTTTAAATTATGAGGCAGACTTACATAGGACTTGTTAAAGTGACAATCTAGACTTTTTACAGGATATTTATTGTAGGCAATTGAGAGTAACTGAATATAAATAGAAAAAAATAAGAGCATGTAATGAAGGGAACACAGGATGGTCAATGTATTAATAATACATAATGTATTAATAATAGTACACCAATAGCAAAAAAAAGACTGGTTAATTTATCTTAGTAGGATTCTATCAGAGAAGACATCTGAGGAAGGTTAAGGAATTTGTTCTATTATGAAGGATGATCAGACTTCATAGGCAGAAGAGTCGGGACAAAGGGAGTTTATAGGAATCTTCCTAAGACAGTGTTCTTCAGTACATGCTCAAAAAGATGAGGCTGAACTAACCCTGAGCTCAAAAGGAATAAACTAGATTTCAATCAAGGAGAAAACCTTCATCTTTCTTCCTAATGTACTTGATTTGTTAGCACAGAACTTGATAAACCAAACTGATACTTGGGAAAGATTACAAAGGATTAGAGATGCCTCTCCTAGAATTTTTTCCCCAGAAGATAAAATTGACACCAGAGAATAGGTTCAGTAAGCCTGCAATGAAATCAAAGTAATGAAATATATTGTGTGAATAACCAGGTCATCAGACCATCACATGAAAAATAACTGTGATTTCCCAGAGTCCTGTTCTGCTTGCACCTGTTTTATTTTTTAATATGCACTTATTAAATATTATTATAATTTACACGTGTATATGATATATTCTGATATTTTATCCACTCTCTCTTATATCTGTATCCAACCCTATCAACCTCCCATCATCCCCATCAGTGACCCACATATTGATGATTTGCTTTAGCTTTGTGACCATTTTAGTTAAACTGGGCTCGTCTTAGTGCCAACTGGATTGGAAATATCCAGTGGAGCCTTATGGAGTCACCAGTATGTACACAAATGAAGATAATGACTCTCTTTTCTCTGAATCAGTGAGTAACAAACAATTGAACAATAAGAGGTAGGGCTTCTTGAGCCTGTCCTCTGTTCTTTTGGCAGACTCCTTGCAGGGCAGTTGCTACCAGCTCATGATCTCAGTGACTGTGTGGTACCCAAAATGTAGCATTTGATGGTTCTTCTCCGTATATACAAGTCTTTGAATTTTTATGTCCCCTTTTCCTCAAGGTTCCCTGAGAATTAGGATGATATAGTTTTTTTTAAGGGTTGTACAGTCATCCATATTATTATTATTAATCCTCTCCTACTTCCTCTTCCTCCTCTTCTCTTATTCTTAACACCTTGTGCAGTTACACACTTCTGCATTCAGTCTTTCCTGTAAAGTCAAAATTTTTCATTATAGGATGTACAAGTAGGTAAGACCATTGATGTCTTTTCTTCTCCAGCAACCATCATAGCAACTCAGACTATGATAACTAACCAATAGTGAAAAAACTTGTTCTTTTTAGTGAACTGAGTATAAAAACTGTTCTTCCTAAGAAGACATGTGTAGTGATGACAAATAAAAAGAAACAAAGGAAAATCCTGTCCTTCCCCATCTGAAACCAATCAAAGAGGAAATAATTAGGTCTATTTTATCATTTGTGGTCTAGATTTGTAACCAGGTGAAGATAGTGCAGTGTACACCAAACCTCAGATTATA
This sequence comes from Pachyuromys duprasi, assembly GCA_028658305.1. Taxonomy (NCBI): domain Eukaryota; kingdom Metazoa; phylum Chordata; class Mammalia; order Rodentia; family Muridae; genus Pachyuromys; species Pachyuromys duprasi. The sequence continues at coordinate 4,017 of JAQQSO010003416.1, forward strand.
CGTTTGGAATATGAGACTGCTAACTAAATTTTCTACATCAAATTCACCTGGCAGATAAAGGCCTCTCTTTTAGCTCTAGGCCAGTAATGAATATCCAATTGCTTTCACTGTCATCAATTTTCTCTTTAAAGTTTTTAGCTAATTTAAAGCTCTCATAATTGGTTCATCTTTTACCTAACAGTTACAAGATCCAAGTTTTTTTTCTGATTCTCGTTTTACTATACTGTGATAAATAGTTTGAGCATTGCCTACCGGAAGGCTAGCATTTGAAAGCTGCATGATGTCTTTTTAAAATTCAGTCTGTTTCCTCTTCCAAGTATACAATTCTGTACTCTGATTCCCCAATATTTTCCTGAATTTCCATTCTGTTTGCATATACTTTAAAATTTTATCAAGAAACCTAACCCCTAATATAGAAGTAACTGTATTATTATTATTAACAGTAGTAGTACTATTATTATTCCTGTCCTTCCTTTTCCTTCTCTTCACCCTCCTCCTCTTTGTCTTCCTATTTCTTCCTCCCCTCCTGTTGTTCTTATATCTTTTATCTTACTCAATTTCCTCCTTCTCTTCCTTCTTCTTTATACTATCCATGATTCTAGCAAAAAGCCAACACAAATGTGGAATCTGAACAACTCGCTATTCAAGGACAGCTGCATCAGGGAGGAAATTAAAGACTTCAAAGAATTCAATGAAAATGAAGACAAAACATACCCAAACTTATGGGACACAATGAAAGCAGTGGTAACAGGAAAGTTCATAGCACTAAGTGCTGTCAGAAAGAAATATGAGGCATCTCATACAAGCAACTTCACTGTGTACCTTGAAAGCCCTAGAAAAAAAAGGAGACACACCCAAGAGGAGTAGATGGCTGAAAATAATCAAACTCAGGGATGAAATGAATAAACTAGAAACAAAGAGAACAATTCAAAGAATCAAAGAAACCAAGAGCTGGTTCTTTCAGAAAAATTAACAAGATAGACAAACACTTAGCAAAACTAACTAGAAGCATAGAGACGCTATCCAAGTCATGAAAATCAGAAATATAAAGGGGGACATAACAACAAACACTGAGGAAATCCAAAGAAATATTAGATGTAACTTCAAAAGCCTGTAAGCCACAAAATTTGAAAATCTTAATGTAATGGACAATTTTATTGATTGATTCCATTTATCAAAGCTGAATGAAAACCAACTAAATAAATTAAGTAGTCCTATATCTCCTAATAAAATAACAGTTGTTTTCAAAACACTCCCATCAAAACAAACAAACAAACAAAAATCAGGGCCAAATGGTCTCAGTGCAGAATTCTACTAGACTTTCAAAGAAGAGCTAACACCAGTACTCTTCAAACTATTCCACAAAAAGCAAATAGAAGGAACACCACCAAACTCATGCTATGAAGCTATAGGCACCTTGATACCTAAACCTCACAAACACCCAACAAAGAAAGAGAATTTCTGGTCAATCACCCTTATGAACATAGATGCAAAAATACTCAACATAATACCCCCGCAAACCATATCCAAGAACACATCAAAGATAACATCCACTCTGATCAAGTAGGCTTCATCCCAAGCATGCAAGGGTGGTTCAATATATGGAAATCCATCAATGTAATCTACCATATAAACAAACTGAAGGGGAAAAAAAAACCACGATGTTCTTTCTCCACAGTTGCTGAAAAAAATATTTGATAAAATCAAACACTTGTTCAGGTTTAGAGTTCTGGAGAGATCAGGGATACAAGGCACTCATATAAACATACTAAACCTGGAAACAACCCAGATGTCCCTCAGTTGAGGAATGGATACAGAAATTGTGGTGCTTTTACACGATGGAATACTACTCAGCAATTAAAAAGGAGGAAATCATGAAATTTTCAGGCAAATGGTGGGACCTGGAAATGATCCTGGAAATGATCCTGAGTGAGGTATCCCAAAAGCAGAAAGACACACATGGTATATACTCACTTGTATAGACCAATAATATAGGATAAACATACTGAAATCTATATACCTAAGAAGATAAACAAGAAAGAGGACCTGGGCTAAGAGGATTAATCCTCACTTAGAAAGACAAATGGGATGGATATTGGATGTAGGAGAAACAAGTAGCAGGACAAGAGCCTACCACAGAGGGCCTCGGAAAGACTCTACCTAGCAGTGTATCAAAGCAACTATTAAGACACATAACCAACCCTTTGGCAGAGCGCAGGGAATCATATGAAAGAGGGGGGAGATAGTATGACCTGGAGAGGACAGGTGCTCCACAAGGACCAAATATATCAGGGCACAGGGGGCTTTTATGAGACTGTTTCTCCAACCAAAGACCATGTATGGATATAACCTAGAACCTCTGCTTGAATGTAGCAAATGGTAGCTCAATATCCAAGTGGGTACGCTAGTAAGGGGTACAGGGGACTATTTCGTACATGAGCTCAATGGTTGATTCTTCGACCCCCAGTCCCCTGCCCCCTGAGGGAGGAACAGCCTTGATAGGCCACAGAAGAGGACATTGCAGCCAGTCCTGTAGAGACCTGATATGCTAGAGTCAGTGGACTTGGAAAGGGGCAGGGAGGAGACGATGGAGGGATGAGGGGGACAGGGAGGAAATGCAGGAGGAGGCTACAGCTGGAATACAAAGTACATAACCTGTGATTAATATAAAATAAAAATGTTAATAAAAACATACTAAAGAAAATATGCAGCCTATAGCCAACATAAAACTGATAAATTAATCAAACTAATTAACTAATAGATTAACTTAATCCTACTGAAATCAGGGACAAAGAAAGTCTGCTCGCTCTCTCCATATCTCTTCAACATAGTCCGTCTAGTCCTTGCTAGATTCATAAAAAAAAAAAAAAACTTAGGGAGATCAAGGGGATTGAAATCAGAAAGGAAGAAGTCAAAGTATCAGTACTGTCAGATGATATGATAGTAGACATGACTGACTGCAAAATTTCTACCAGGGAACTCCTACAGCTGATAAACTTCTTCAATAAAGTGGCTGGATACCAAATTAACTCAAAAAATCAGTAGACCTCCTGTACACAAAAGACAAAAGGGCTGAGAAAGAAATTAGGGAAACAACACCCTTCACAAGAGGAACAAAAGGCATAAAGTACCTTGGTGTAACTCTAACCAAGCAAGTCAAAGACTTGTATGAATAAAAGAAAAAATCAAGTCTCTGAAGAAAGAATTTCAAGAAGATATCAGAAGATGGAAAGATCTCCCATGATCATGGCTCAGCAGGATTCACATAGTAAAAATAACCATCTTAACAAAAACAGTGTACAGGTTTTTATACCTTTTATACCTACACTTCCTCCTCCTCTTCCTTCTTCATACTGTCATGTTTCTACTTCATCTACTACCTAATTAAACTCCTTTCAAACCAGGACACAATCATTTCTATTTTAGATATGTCTTCAAGCTCATACTCTGTGAGAAGCTTTCTTTACTGATCTGACAAATTATCCTTTTTCGGAAACTAAGTCATACTGGCCTTGCTTAAATTTCTCAAAAAATTTACTCATAAATAAAAATTACAACACAGTTGCTAGTTTTTGGGCTTTAGCTGCCACTTGACTTTGAATTATCATGTCTATTATTAGAAGACTCTTCTTCAATTTGATAAATCATAAAGATAGAGAGAGCTACTCTTATTAAATGCCAAGATTGTACTTGACATGGTAATTCATGCTATCATTTCATCACTTGGGAGCATGAGAGTGGAAGAGAATAAGTTTCAAGCCAGACTGGGATACGTAGCAAGGCCCTGTACAAAATGCATGCAAAATTTAATACTGGTCTTACACATTTCAGTTAATAGTATATATTAAGCTGAGTATTTTCATGAGCAGAATGTCTAACCCTCTGTGTTGAAAGTAAGAAATTGTGCATTTGTATAAACTTTAATCTCCCTTCTTCCATTTTCTCCATTTACATAGATTTTAGTGAAAAACACAAGCGTGGATAATTTAGTGTATACAGCTACAATTGTTGGAAGAGATGCTGCCGACTTCTGTCTCACACAGACAGAAAAGGTTATAACAATTTCCCCAAAGTGAGTGTTTTAGAAATATTCTAACTTACTAAACTTGTCAAATCAGACATTTAATATTTATAATAATTATTCAAATATGAGTTATATTTTTCTAAACTGATACATAATGAATTTCTTTCACTGAGTAATTTCACATTCCTCTTTAATTTTGTCAAACAATTCTACTGATATAAAACTGCTAATTTTATGCATGTATTTAAATAATTTTAATTTACTTAATGTGTATATGGGTCATAGTGGTAATATTAAGAATTATTTGTTTATATATTGTTAGTCTGTTTCATGAAGGAAATGCAGCTAGAATATACTAAAAGTATACATAATTTTAAAATATATTATAGTATTGTAGTTTCTGATTATTATAGCAAGAGGGTCATAATTAAATGTTGAACCTATGGAAGAAGGAAGAACAAAGTAAGTAAATTCTTTTTTCCTTTATTCTTTCTTTTAATTTTATATGAATCACAGGTTATGTTCTTTGTATCTTAGCCATAGCCCCATCCCATATTCCCTCCCAATACCCCCATCCCTCCCTCATCTCCTCCCTACTGCTTTTCAAAAAGCACTGATATAGCCATATTACTTTACCCTCTCATAGTTATTTTATTGTGCATGTAAAAACAGTAAATAGATACATAGCTGGATTCATATAGATGTTCATATGCTTCTAATTATGATATGTAAAGTAATACAAAATTATTTTTTGTTTCAAATTTATTCAGTGATATTGAATAATCATCCATGTACGGCAGAATGGACAATCAGGAAATTACAATTGTATACTTTATCTGATTACTGTATCCCATAAGCTTAGAACAGATTAAGCATTATCTTAAAACTTCTTAATTCAATATAGGATTCTTGCACACAATGTGAGCTTCAGCACTCAGAAATGACTCCTATAAGAGTCATTTATTTTTATTTTCAATGAAATTTCACCCCATGAGTCTTTCATAACTCTCCTTTTATAAAAAAATTTAGATATCTAGTAACATATCTGAATAAAAGCACACCTATTATACGTGGCCTGTGATTTTCAAAAAAAGTATTGCTTGCACATTTCTGATAATTACCTTGCTCTTTTCTGCTCTCTGATATAAACAAGTAAATAGTGGTTCCATGGAATATGAAAATTTGAACAAGGATTTATAGCAAGGGAAACTGTATCCATATTCAATATTATTTTTATTTTAAGAGAGTTTATATTAAGTGATAACATTTTAGAAATAACTTAATATTAAAAGAAATTTGTAATTATGCTAAAAGTTAAAATTTAAAAAAAAACAGTGGTAAAACGTTTATTATCACTTGGAGCCATGTCAAGGTGAGGCAAGGCCAATATATTCAGTTGTGAAAACGCAGCTTATTCTTAATTCAGAGTCCATTACTTACAGGAAAAGTGAAAGCAAGAAGTACCAGATTTCTTCCTGGTACAAGGGAAAACCAAAAGAGAACAAAGTTGACATCATGATAGATGGGAAGAAGAAATTTCATACAACTATGATACTGTTTCATAGCCTGTAACAATTCTAAGGGTCATGAATTAGGAAGCCTTTGATCTAATTACAACCCAAGAGGCTCAGATAGCTTCCAAGAAATTATTTTATGCTTTATGACTCTCCTTTTTTGCTGTTGTTTGTTTTTTGTTTGTTTCAAAAGCATATGTGCGCTTCATTTCAAGGTTTGTAGCAGAGCACTTAAGCTGTCAAAATGTGGGCTAGTGTTATCATTTTTCTGTAAATCAGTGGACAGAATATTGTCCACATCCTTAGGTCTTTGCCACTAGACTACATGTTATATTATAATGCAAAAAAATGAAAAGAACTCTATGCTTACGAAGATGGTAATGGAAGAAATGGATAAAATCTTAAAGAAATAAGGGAAGATAAAGTCAAAGATTATAGCCATCTGTAAAGAAATAGAAGAAGATAAGGGCAAATAGATTATGGCCATCTGTAAAAAAATAAAATAAAATACAGGATGGTACAGCCAAACAATTTGTGGATTTTAGAGAGGAAATAGATCATTGAAAGAAAAAGAGTAAAGTTCAAACAGGTGAAGAAATTAAAGGAAAAGCAGGAGAATACAGATAGGTGAAAGAAATCAACAAAATGGTTCATGATCTGAAGATAGAAATGAAAAAATTAAAGAAAAACTGAGGAGATCATGGAGAGAGAAAGAGAACATATGGAAAAATACAGGAACTACAGATTTACGTAAGAACATCCAACAGTCTACAAGAGAAAGAAGAAAGAATCTCAATTGCAGAAGATATAAAGGAAGAAAACAATGTACCCATCAAAGAAAATTTTAAATCTAAAAAAAAAAAAAATCCTGACACAGACCATCCAATAAATCAAGGACAACATGAAAAGACAAAACCTAAGAATAATAAAAATAGAGAAAAACAAAGATTCCCCTTCTCCATGGCCCAGAAAATATTTTCAAAAATCATAGAAGAAAAATCCCCCAATTTAAAGGAGAGTCCTATAAGTACACAAGAGACCTACAGAACACCTAATAGATGGGAACAGAAAAGAAAATCCTCCAGCCACATAATAATCACAGGTGTAAATATACAGAACAAAAAAAATACTAAAAGTTTCAAGGAAAGAAAGGCAAAGTAACATATAGGCAAACCCATCAGAAGCATACCTGACTACTCATCAGAGACTGTGAATGCTAGAAGGGCCTGGATGGATATCATGTAGACCCTAAGAAAACACAAATGTCAGCCTGGACTCTTATACCCAGAAAAACTCTCAGTAAAAATAGATGGAGAAAAAAAAAAGATACTCAATGAAAAACAAATTTAAAAAGTACTTACCTACAAATCCAACCATAGAGAAGATACTAGAAAGAAAACACAACCCAGGAAACCTAACTACATCCAGGAAAACAAAGGAAATAAATAACCTCACTATATCAAAACTATGGGTAGCCAAGAAACAAACACACTACCACAAACCAACATCAAAATAAAAGGAACTAATAGTCACTGGTCATTAATCTCTCTCAATATCAATAGGCTCAACTCTCCAATAAAAAGGCACAGACTAACAGAATGGATGTATAAACAAGACCCAGGATTCTGTTGCATCCAAGAAACATATCAAAGTAAAAAAGATTTTACCTGAAGGTAAGGGGCTGACAGATGGTTTTCCAAGCAAAAAGACCCAAGAAGCAAGAGCAATAGTCATTCTAATACCTAATAAATTAGGCATTCAACCAAAATTAATCAAAGGAGATGGAGAGGAACAATTCATTCTCATCAAAGGAAAAATTCACCATGAGGACATCACAATCCTGAATATCTATGCCCCAAATAAAAGGGTACCTGCATTCATAAATGTAAAATTATTAATGCTTAAAACATACATCGATTCACAGTAATTAACAGTAGGAAACTTCAAACTCCACTCTCACCACAGGACAGATAATTGAGACAGAAGCTAAATAGAGAAACGATGACACTTACAGAGGTCCTAAATGAAATGGAACTAAGAGATGTAAAGAGAACTTTTCATCCAAACACAAAAGAGTATGCCTTCTTCTCAGCACCCCATGGAACCGTCTCCAAAATTAACCATATAGTTGGGCACAAAGCAAGCCTCCACAGATAAAACCAAATTGAAATGAAGACATGTATCCTTTCAGACCACCATAGCCTAAAACTAGACCACAGCAAGAGAAATAACAAAAATCTTACACACATATGGAAACAAAACAACTCTCTTCTCAAAGACAGCTGGGTCAGAGACAAAATAAAGAAATTAAAGAATTTGTAGAATTCAATGAAAATGAAGACACAACTTGCCCAAATTTACAGGACACAATGAATGCCATGCTAAATGGAAGGTTCATAGGACTAAGTGCCTTAATAAAGAAATTCGATGAAGCCAGTCCTGATGAGACCTGACAGACTAGGGTCAGATGGAAGGGGAGGAAGATATCCCCTATCATTAGACTGGGGGAGAGACAGAGGAGAAGAAGAGGGAGGGAGGGTGGGATGGAGAGTGGAGGAGGTGGGGGCTACAGCTGTGATACAAAGTGAAAAAACTGTAATTAATAAAAATAAAATCAAAATTAAAAAAAGAAATTCGAGGCACATCATACAAGCAACTTCATGGTGTACCTGAAAGTACTAGAAAAAAAACAAAAAGCAAATCAAAAAGAGAAGCTGACACACCCAAGAGGAGTGTGGAAATAATCAAATTCAGGGTTGAAATCAGTAAATTAGAAACAAAGAGAAAAACAACAACAACAACAAAGAATCAAACAGCTGGTTGTTTGAGAAAAATCTACAAGATAGATTAACTAACTAAAAGGCAAAAAGACACTATCCATATCAACAAAATCAGAAATAAAAAGAGAGAGATAACAAATGACACTGAGGAAATCCAAATAATCATATACCACAAAATTTGAAAATCTAAGTGAAATGAACAATTTTCTTGATTGATTCTAATTACCAAAGCTGAATCAAGAACAGATAAAGAAATAGTTCTATATCCCTTAAGGAAATATAAGTAGTCATCAAAACTCTCCCATTCAAAAACAGAGCCCTGAGCCAGATGATTTCAGTGCAGAATTCATCCAGAACTTGAAAAAAGAACTAACACCAATATTCTTCAAACTATTTCACAAAATAGAAATAGAAGAAATGAATATTAGCAAACTCATTCTATGAAGCCCCTGTTACCCTGATACCTAAATCTCACAAAGATCGAAGAAAAGAAAGAATTTTAAGCCAATCTCCCTAATGAACATTGTTGCAAAAATACTCACAAGCTGAATCCAAGATCACATCAAAGATATCATCCACTATGACAAAGTAAGCTTCATCCCAGGTATGCAGGGGTAGTTCAATATATAGAAATCCATCAGTGTACACGTGGATGACTCCAAAAATTCTACCCGGGAACAACTAGAGCTGACACATACCTTCAGCAAAGTTGCTAGATACAAAATTAATGCAAAAAAAAAAAATCAGTAGCCCTCCTGTATACAAAAGATAAAAGCGCTGAGAAAGAAATTAGGGAAACAACACCTTTCACAATAACCACAAAAAAGTAAAGTATGTTGGCATAACTCTAACCGAGCAAGTAAAAGACTTGTATTAAAAAAAACTTCAAGTCTCTGTAGAAAGAAATTGAAGAAGATGTCAAAAGATGGAAGTAACTCCCATGCTCATGGATTTAGATTAACATAGTAAAAATGTAAAAACATAGTAAAAATGGCCATCTTACCAAAAGGAATCTACCAGATTCAATGAAATTACCAACACAATTCTTTAAGGACCTTTAAGAAAATTTCTCAACTTTCTATGGAATAACAAGAAACCCATAATATCTAAGAGTCTTATACAATAAAAGATCTCCTGTAGGTATATGCATCCCGTATCTAACGCTATACTATAGAGCAATAGTAATAACAACTGCATAGTTCAGACGTAGAAACAGACTGGTGGATCAATC
>JAQQSO010003417.1:0-13564 GCA_028658305.1 Pachyuromys duprasi
GAGTGGTATAGCTGGGTCTTGAGGAATCACTATTCCTAATTGTCTAAGAAAGTGCCAAATTGATTTCCAGAGTGGTTGTACAAGTTTGCATTCCCACCAGCAATGGAGGAGGGTTCCTCTTTCTCCACAACATCTCCAGCATGCATTGTCACTAGAGTTTTTGATCTTAGCCATTCTGGTGGGTGTAAGGTGAAATCTCAGGGTCGTTTTGATTATGTAATGTTTTTATGGACCACTGAAATGACTCAAAGGGTTAAGAATCTGGTAGGAAGCATGAGCTTGATCCATAGCACCCATTTAAAGGCAAAAAAAAATAGAGAATTGACTACAAAGCTATCCTCTGACCTCCAAATGCATTCTGTGGCATATGTATACTCACATATCCATCATATGCAAATATACATATATGCATAAACACACACACACACACACACCAACACACATGCTAATAATAAAATAACTTTGAGAAAGAATACTTTAAGTCAGGCAATTATGTTTTGCTCAAAAGGTCATATAAACACATCGAAGAAAACTCACCACAAGAGTCATATGTCATCCCAAGAATACAATAATGATTTGGGGGAGGGGAGCATTTTTCAACTTTATCTCACAACAGACAGCCTCATGTGAATCAATTAAGAATTTTTAAACAAATGCATTTTACCTCACTTTTCTAGACTGCATGGCAGGTGTTCACAAGATGATGGCACCTTCTGCCAATGAAACTTGCTTTCTACTAAATGGGTTGGATCAAATCTATGGCTATGGGCAAAGTCCAACAGGGGTCAGAATCTTAAGGAGTTCCTATTCAATGAGGAGAGCACAGAAAAGATAGAGGCCACAAATTGAAAAGTCCATGCAATCTTGGGGCCAAGTCAGGAGCCTCCTCCACAATAGAGGTGAGGGAGAGGGGAGAGGGGTGTTCATCTTTCTCTCAGCTGCTCTGCTGAGACTGTCTTTTGAAAAAAGGGCCCAAAATATGAGTCCTCCACAGCATGAAAAGACATCTAGCTGTAAGGGGGGAAACAGGTTTTCTCTTGGTCTTTTTTTCAGACATTCCCAGAAAGGGATATCTCAAGACTGTTTTTTTTCATTCTGCAGTAACATAGAGGAACTGAGTAGCTTCCTGTCTCTGGGTTCTGCAGAAACTCCTCTTTCAAGGAAGCTCTATGTTCTTCTGTGACAGTCATGCTGGGACTGAAAAGGGTCAAGAGGGAAGAGAGGCTCTACCCCAACCTCTGGAGCTGTTGCTTGTTCCAATTCCTTCTCTTTAAACCAAAGATTGATTAGAAGCTGGTGTGGGGACTTAGCACAATGAACAAAGTGGTTATAAGATGTTCAAGTGGCTGTTTCGACAACATGGTTATAAGGCAGTCATTCCTACGGCAGCATGAAGCTACTTGTGATTTACATAGAACTCAGAGAGATCTTGAGATTTTTAGATCCATAAAAAGAATTTATATTTGCCTCATTACTATTTTTATATTGGAAGATGAGAACAGTCTGTCCTGTTTACTGTGGCATCCCAAATCTCAGCATGGAGCCTTTCACGGAGAAAATACATCACGGTTATTTACTGAATAAACAAATAACAGCAATGTTGTCAGCCATCACTTCTACCACCTTTGCCTAAGGGCTTGGGTACACAATGACTGTATGCAAAATGGGCTGCTATCTCACAGACACTGCTCTTGTCTGACAAGCCTACTGTCTGTGGACACATTACTCTGCCACTGGCTCTCTATTAAAGTACAAGGAGGACTGGCACTTGCCTGGGTTAAACTATCATTCTCACTTTACAGAGGACAACCCTAGACACAAAGACCCATGAGAAACAAGTGGTAAAAGAGAGAACGGCGTTTTTAACTCTTGGGCAAAGGAAGACTAGGCTGAGAATTGAGAACTGGGTTGTAGTTAGTCTATTTTGCTGTCTTAACTGTTTTGTTGTTTTTCTCCTTCCCTCCAACCCTGGTGTTCTGTTTCAATGAAAGGATTTGAGAATCCTGGATGAAATAATAACCATTTCTAGATCTGTGCCAGTTAATGACACCATGAACCAGCACAGTTTGCATGGCAAACTGTGAAAAACCTTCTAAAGTCATGTCAAAAGGACTTGACGTCAACATGAAAGGGGCCCTCTGTGGCCAAAGACCATTCCACTTCAACATCAAAAAGAACAGCAGACATGATGGAGTGAAATTGAGCCAACACACAGAACTAAGATTTCTCCATAGTATTTTTAACATCGTTGGTCACCTTCAGAACTCACTAGGACACTAACTTGTTATTCATATGATGTAAAGCTTATGGAAAATAGCATTTTACCTATCTTTTCTGCCTCTACAACATCTCATGTAAACTGCATCTGAAAGAAATCGCTCCCTTATAGAGAGATCCTAGCTATACACACAGGAAGACCGACAAAATTAAAAAGTAGCCATTTCATAAGTATTCATGAACTAATGTGCGTAGGCTGTACCATCCATGGCTGTTAACATTTGGCTGGAAGACTGATGGGGAATTTGATAAGGAAGGCATCAGCCTGACAACACCTGAATCTATGAATCGATTGTCATCTGACTCAATGTGGGGAAACCAGACATTACATCAGAGGTCCCATATTCTGCCGTGTATTAGAAACACCCAGGAAGCTTCTGAAAATCCCAGCATTAAGGTCAAGTCCCAACCCAATTAAGCCACTGTGGTTGAGGTAGAAGGTTTGCACTAGTAATTAATTTATCCCCTTTTAAGATTTCCCAGGGAACTCCGATAGACAGCAAAGTTCAGGAGCTGTTTCCGTTTGTTAATCATGATGTCATGTCGCATTGTGAATGCCGAACGATGCTCCTGTGGTGTGTTATTAACTAAAATCTGCAGATCTGACTGTTCATAGAATCATGGGAAGACAGAAACATGATGTACGATAACCCTTAAAGAGAACAGGCAGGGATCCAATGGGAAGACAGCATCAAAGGGTTAGAAATAGCCCATGTTTTTAAGTAAATAAATGGAATTTTAATAAAAGTTGTTTGGAAGGCCTTTGTTAAACTACAGCTGGAAGGATTATGCACCTTAGTATGAAAGAGTGAATTGCATTTGACTAAAAATCCTGTAGAAAATATTTATAATATCTGTACAAAATAAAATAAAACATAATGAGCCATGTAAAAGCACTGTAGATAAATATTATCAAAATATGTATAGAATCACCAAATAAAAGATAATGAAGGCCACTATTTTGTATACTAAATGCTAGTTAAAATTAATTAATTAGTTTAAAGCATATTAAGTGGGGCTGGAGAGATGGCTCAGTAGTTAAGAGCGGTGGCTGCTCTTCCAGAGGACCTAGGTCCAGCTCCTAGAATCATACGGACACACACACTGTCTCTAACTCTATCGTTCCAGGACACCCAATTCTCTCCTCTGGCCTACGTGGGCACCAGGCATGAATGCAGTAGTAACCTTATGTATGTTCACGCAAAGTACATAAAGTAAAAATAAATAAATCTAAGAAATGAAAAGCATTGCAGATCATGAAAGACATCAGGACCCAAATACCCCAGATTTGACAAAGAATAGAAGCTATTATGGTGAGTCATACATAGAGACTTTTTTGCCTGGATTATATACATTACTGATTATGTTAAGTTACCAATAATGCATTAGGTCTCATTAAGGAACGAAAGAAAAACATTTCCCCTCGGGGTCATTTAACCAAGAGGGAGCCATATTTGAATTTACTTCATGCCCTCTGTCTTCCCCATCTGTCTGCTATATGAGTCTGAATCTGTGTCCTCCTGAAGAATGTTGTCTTGTGCCTGCCCCAGTGTGTATCTGTGTTGTGCTTGTGAGTGTGTATGTGTGTATGTTTGTGAGTATATATGTGAGAGAGTATGTTTGTGAGTGTGTGTGAGTGTGTGTTTGGGAGTAGGTATATGAGAGTGTGTTTGTGTGTGTATATCTGTGTGTGAGTCAATGTATGTGTATGTGAATGTGTATGTGTGTGTTTGTATGTGTGTACAGGTCTGAGTCTGTGTGTATATGTGTATGAATATTTGTGTGTGTGTGCATGAGAGAGAAAGAGTGAGTGGTGTGTGTGACAAAGGGCTTCATTTTGTCTTTATTGAACAGCATAAAAAGCATCGCATGGGAAAGGTGACATCTTTACCAAAGTTTTTTTTTTTTTTAAGATGTATTTATTATGTATACAGTATTTCCTGCCTATGTGTGTGCCTGCATGCCAGAAGAGGGCACCAGAGCTCATTATAGATGGTTGTGAGCCACCATGTGGTTGCTGGGACTTGAATGCAGAACGTTTGGAGGAACAGTCAGTCCTCTTAACTTCTGAGCCATCTCTCCAGCCCTTTACCGAAGTTTTATAAGGAGTAAGTCATTGGTTCCAACTGATCTGAACTGATCCAGACAATATATATCATTGTTTATCAACCAATGTCCACAAATGGTTGATTTCAATAGTTACAGTCTGTTTTAAGGAAATTGTTTTTAACTTCTGTATTTGCTGCTTTCGGCAAGTAATACCCATTGTGTTACGTGGGTTAGGGCAGGGAAGGGGATGCGAGATTCTGTGTGTGCACTAGCTTAGCTTGTAAAAGGTGATTACATGAAAAACCTAAGGCAAGTAAGGCTCATTGTCACGCTGTCTGTCAAAGGCAGGCTAAACAAAGAGCCTGAGCACACAGTAGGACAGCAGTCTTAGGTCTTAACATGACGTCAAGGTGTATTACTATCTCTGGTTGTGAGGTCCAGAAAAAATTCAATTCCCTTAGAAGATAAGAAATATTGTCCTTGGAACCCCCGCACGGATGGGGCCCATGATAACTTGGTGTAGGGCTGAAGACCCTATTCAGGGAAACAGGGACTGTTTCAGTCATGATCTTGATGGCTGACTCTTTGACCCTCCCCCATACAAACCGGGGAATGACAGACTGGCTAGATCCCAGGGGAGGACTTTGCAGCCAGCCCTGAGGAGACAGGATAAGCTGGGGTTGGATGGAAGGGAAGGAGGTCCTCCCCTGTTGGTGGACTTGGAGGGGGCGGGGAAGAAGGAGATGAGGGAGGGAGTGGGAGGGTAGGAGGGAATGGGGGAGGGGGCTGCGCCTGGAATTCAAAGTACCTAACCTGTGATTGAGATAAAAATAAATAAATTAAAAAAAAAAAAAAGAAATATTGTCCTAACACTGCCTCCCCAGTACAACAAATTTTGCAGTTGAGTTTTCTACATTTGGAGAAATTGCAGAAGTCTGCATGATAGGAATGCAATAGATGGACTTTGCCTTGGGAAAATGACCTTTGTGCTTGTGGTATGTTGAGACACCTGGCAGGTAAGAATTTTAAGCAACGGTTTAACGTTAAAGGCATTCATGAACTTTCATTGTCAGAGTAGCTTCATATTAATAGGCAGGAAGTGGCAGCTGGAACCTGAAGTAGTTGGGAGTTGGAGAGAGAAACCTTGAAGTTAGGGGCCCCATCAGCAGTGGGTGGGACTCCAGAGGCTGATATTTCCAGCAGAGGGAACCAAACAAAAATGAGCTGAACATCCTAACCGATTGTCCTCCTGAGAACTTGTAGATTTTCTGCACTACAAGCATGTATGCAAAAGGCCCAGAACTATATAAATAGTAGCTTAGAGACTAAAGCAATTTTGTGAATAGAGTTTGGGAGGCCAGAATAAGGATTTCAGATCCACTGGAAGGAGCCTAATAACTATACCAGAATTTTAGCTGAGAACCCAGGGAGCTTGAGTTGTTAGGTCAGCATGGCTTCAAAGAGCCCTATTTTGCTTGCACTGTATCTCTTTTCCAGAATATTCTGATCTTTGTGGAAGAAGATACAAAATCCATAATGTTAAAGAAAGGATTTAAAAAGAAATAAGAGGTTGTTACTTTGGTAGGGGCAGTTGAAGAGGATTGTCACAGAAGCCTTTAACCAGGACAGAAAGCCATCGAAGAGAACTCTTAAAAATTGTGATAAGGATGCAGAAGGGTAGCTCTCCACAGTAGCTACTGTTGGGGGTGGGCTGGGAATGATGGTGGGGACAGGGGTGGGGAAGGACTCACTTTTCTTTAATGGGCTGAGCACTAGGTGTTTGACCATGCTCCAGGGACTATATGGATAAGACAAATTGGATTATTTTTAAATATTTTTTGGGGGGGCTGCAAGGGTAAAGGGTGGACTTTGGGAGGACTGGGGAGTAAGGTTGATTGGGGGGCATTATATGAAATTCCTAAATCATCAATAAAAATAATTTTTTAAAAATCTAAAAAAGACTGAGGGAGGAACAGTCTTGCTAGGCCAGAGAGGAGGACATGGCAGCCAGTCCTGAAGAGACCTGATAAGCTAGAGTCAGATGGAAGGGGAGGAGGACCTCCCCTATCAGTGGACTTGGAAAGGAGCAGGGAGGCGATGAGGAAGTGAGAATGAGATTGGGAGGGAATGAGTGAGGGGTCTACAGCTGGGATACAAAAATAAATAACCTGTTATTAACATAAAAAATAAAAATTAATAAAAAAAATCTAAAAAAGAAAAGAAATTACAGGGTTATGTTGGAAGAGGAGAAATTTCTAAGATGAGGGTATAAAATGCACTTTAGAATAAAAATTGCCAAGTAACATAGACAGATAAAATCTAAATAAAGATTTAAGCTGTTTAAACTAAGATCTCTGAGGAGGAAAGGGTTGGATTTCATATCAACACGCAGAGGGAAGGTGACAACAACTGTAAGTGGGTTTACTACACAGTCTCCACCAGACAATGTCAGCTGGAATGGAGAAGAGCGCTAGAGTTACACATAAATGAAGAGCAGAAAGAAATAAAGCCACCTTTGCTGACAGCAGGCATAATCATGTATGCAGAAAACCCTAAAAGGCTAACAAGAGGACTAATAAATGAACATATCAGGGTTAAAGGTCAGGACAATCTATAAAATCAGCACTGCTTCAAAAAAAGAACACTGAAAAATAAAACTAGGTACCACTCTATTTACTATACAGTCCAAAAATGTGAAATATATGTAAGACTTTTGTGCTATAAACTGTAAAAGAGTAAAAAGAAATTACAAAGAACTAAATAAATGAAAAGATAGAACATTCAAGGATTGGAAGATTCACTATTTAAAATGTCATTTCTCTCAAAATCACCCACATATTTGATGCCGTCCAATCAGACACTCAGCAGGATTTCTTGTGGGAATTGACAAACTGATTTTAAAATATGCATGGAATGCAAATTAACTAAAATACAGCCAAGGCAATTTTAATACAAAACATTCTTATACCACTTGATTTCAAGACTAACAGTAAAGACGCAGTAATCATGATAGTGTGTTCACAGTGAAAGAACAGACAGGGGAATTAAAGAAAGCAGATGTAAACCCACAAATATACTCAGACTTTCACGAATTGATCTTTTAATGAGGATTCAACAACCAGCAACAGGAGGACAGAAGCCTTTTAAACAAATGGTGTCAGAATATGTAGACACCAAGATCATAAGGCATAATTAGAAATAGTCCTTACATTAAACAATGCAGAAAGAGTACCTTACAGACAACAGTTTTAAAAGTGTAAAACTTAAATCCTTACTGCTTCTATATTAAATCACAGGGAGTAAAGTTGCAAGCTTCGAGTAGACCAAGTTTTCTCAGAAATGCACAAAAACTATAAACAAAAATTCATAATTTATGCTCTTTATTTTATTTTTAAATTTTTAACAAACTCTTAAAATGTTACTTTTAATAAATGCCATTACTTTCCGAAAATATTTTTAATTAGTTTACATTGACACCTTCAAAGTAGCTAAGACACTATTTTTTCTTATTTTAATTTTTATTTATTACTTTTACATTCTGGCCATAGCCACCTTCCTCCTCTCCTTCCCATCCCATCCTCCCTCCCTTTTTCCCCTTTCCTCTTCTGTTCCTCAGAGAGAGGAGTCCCCCCACCCCAGCATATCAAGTTGCATGAGGACTGAGCACATCTTTTCCCCCTGTGGCATTGAGTCTCCCTTGGGGTGAGTCTCAGGTTGGGCAGGCCTTTGGTTGGACATTACCTCAATCTCTGCTTTTATGCCCCTGCCCATTTGTAGGCAGGGTAAATTTGGGGTAGAAGCGTGTCTAGTTAGAGGATGGCCTTTTCAGTCTCTATGGCCTCTGCTACTAGGAGTCTCAGCTAGAGTCACCCTCATATCCTCCCAGAAGTTTACCCTTTCATAGGCCCCCAGCTTGTCACAGAGAAGCCCCCACACAAGGTTTCTCTTCTCTCTGCAAGCCCTCTATCTTCCCATCTCTCCTCTCCAGGTCTGATATTGACCCCCATTTCTTTCCATGCTCCCTCCCTCTACCCTCTCTTCAACCACTTCTGTCACCTACTCTATTTCCACTTCTGAGTGGGAATTAAGCATCCTCCATTGGGTCCTCCTTATGACTTATCTTCTTTGGGTCTGTGAGTTGCAGTATGGCTATCCTATACTATAGGGCTAAAACCCACTTATAAGTGAGCACATACTTTGTGTGTCTTTCTGCTTCTGGGTTACCTCACTCAGGATGATCCTTTCTAGTTGCATTCATTTTTCCTGCAAATTTCCTTGTTTTTAGTAGCTGAGTAGTATTCCATTGTGTAAATGTACCACAGTTTCTTTATCCACTCTTTGGTTATGGGGCAGTTAGGTTGTTCCCAGATTCTGGCTATTACATGTAAAGCTTTAAAATCCACAGTCAACAAACAAACAAAAGAAAAGCTTGTTCTGTACATATCAGACAAGTTACTTGTGCTCAGAATGAAGAAAACCCTACAGAAAGGAATAAGAAACAGTGCTGAAGAGGTGAAGAAATCACAGAAGACACAGATTCTGAATAAGTACGCTGGAAATTGATACATAGATTCTCATTGGGAATTAGCAATTAAAACCACGGGAAGATTAACAGTCCATAGAAAATTAGGATGCTGTCATTAGGATCAGCTATATGAATATAAAATGAACTACGAACTTTGGAGAACCATCAGCTTTATGGATGCTTGCATGTACATACTATTCAACTCAGGTATTTAATGCTAAAGTATCTGTCAAAGGAATGAAAACGTGTCATACAGAGGTTTGTATAAAGATAACAATATTCAAGTATGACAGACCTCTAAACAGTTCAGTAAAAATCAGCTATAAATCAACAAAATATGGACTGCCCATATAATCATACACTATTCGTCAGTAAAAAAGAAAGAACAAACTACCACATGAAACTACATAGATGTAGATGGCTCTTTAAGTCATACAAGAATGTCTGCTATATAACTCAACTTATTAAAAACTCTAGAAGATGCAAAATAATCCATGTTGACAGAAAAAAAATAGAACAGTGTCTTGGGGTGGGGATAAGGAAACCCCAATATGGCAAAGGACCATTTTCATGTCAGGTTGGTCTGTATCTGTAGGGGCTCTCTTGACTGTTAACTGATGTTAGAAGATTCAACCTACTGTGGGTGGCACCATTCCCTGGCCAGGGAGTCCGGATCTCCACCAGGCAGGAAAGAACTCTAGATAACAGCAGGAGGGCACCAATGAGTATACTCATTTTCCCCTACTCTTTTCTTTGTGAAATGACAAGTTGCTTGAGTTCCTACCTCGACTTCCTCTCAACGATGGACTGTAACCTGGAACTGTGAGACAGATATGCTCTTTTCTCCCCTAAATTGCTTTTGTTCAGAATGTTGTATTGTAGCAACAGAAGTTAAAGTAAAATGGGTTATTTTTGAATTTACAATAATATAAAAGTCACATGGATTTAGTGGAAATTATTGTTCAAATTTTACATAGTAGCATTTTCCTGAGTTAGAAACATTTGGTAAGATACTCTAAGGATAATGTACATGGTAGTTCCCTCATGCTCAATCGTTATGAGGTGCTTAGAAGGACAACAGGTACACTGCATTGCACCATTCTGAAAAGCCATGCTGTATAATATTAAGTATATTAAAATATAGCTGCAATATCATATTTTCAATTTATGAGTGCATACCCCATCACAGGTTAAGAAGCATGTTTGTAAAAGGCTCAAAAAATGGTCCAAAACCACCTGTACGAGAATAGTGGGTACCTAATAACATAATTGGAAACACTTTATTCCAGTAATAATAGTCCATGTTTATCTGAGGAGTGTTTCCATGGACTATTATTGTTTTAAATATTTTTATTATTTTGAATTACATGTATGTGTGTCTTCTGCATGTGGGCATGCACATTTGAATGCAGGTGCTCACCAAGGCAGAGCTGTTGGATTTCCTGTAGCTGCAGTCATAAGCAGTTATAAGCAACTCAGTGTGGGTCCTAGGATCCAAGCTTGGGTCCTCTGCAAGAAGAATAAATGCTATTAACCATTGGGGTATCTCTCCAGCCTGACCAGTTCTCTTGTAAAGCACTATCAAACAGTACAATTAAAATATGTGAAGTTTTCTGTAGTTTTGTTATTCTTCACTAAAACTAATTCAAGGTAGAGAGTTGTTGTGAATCAAAGGAAATTAAGAGGTACAGCCACAATGAAATATGTGGGTGGTGGATGGTTCATGATTTGAAAATGTTAACTAGAAGTTGTTTTTTTGAGGTACTGAAGGAAAATCAGACATAGACTATGGATTAGACAGGAAAGAATCATTGCTTATAGAATTGCATGTGTTGTCATGTTGCTTTTAAAGTCTTTACCTGAAAGAGAAAGTCACTGAAGTATGTACAGGTGAAATGACAGAACTAGGATAAGTTGTTTCAGTAGAACTCAAGAAACACATATATTCAGGGAGATGGATTGACTGTCAGAGAAGCTAAAAATGGTCTCACAGCAATCAGTATATTAACTGGTCCCTTGACTACTGCATAAAATATTTTTTAAAATAAAAATTAAAAATTCTAAGTAAAGGTAGGATTTAGAAATGTGTAAAGAGCCCAAGAGCCTGCAAATACGTTTGTAATACCTATGTCTCAAACCCAGCCCTTTTCCCTCCAAAAATCAATATACCCACAGCATCAAAATGCCTAAGTCAAAATGTCTTGCTTCAAAACACACATGGCAAGAAATTCCTCTGGGGTCCAGAAGCATGACAAGAGGTAGAATAAAATTTAAGAGAGTCCAATTAGATCCTGAATGACAGCCTGGCAGGTATATCATGAAAAACAGTACCCTTATTTTCTCCAGAGACTGATTTATTTTGAGCCCAATGTGAGGAACCCAAGCTTGTATAATCCAGGGAATTTCAAATTTATTCTTCTGGTCCCTGGTTTTCTCAGTCTGATGCCTTCTTGGGTTTAGAAGGGAGAGGATAAAATGTTTAGTAGAAAACAGTCAGAATCTATGAAATCATCAGTCAGAATCCTAGCAGAAAAGAGAAGTCACAATCACCTGCACATCTGAGGTGAATTAAGTGAAAGAACAATTTTGGAGCAAAACAACAGGGTTATAAGTAAAGAATTCTGAAGCCACTGTAGCAGGCTGTCTTTGGGACCCATAAAGGATGCAGAAGCAGCTGCAGCTGGATGTCTAAAGTCACTGCAGCAGCATGCCTTTGGTACTTGTAACTGATGCTGAAGCCACTGCAGCAGGATGCCTTTGGTACCAAAAAAGGATGATGAAGCCACTGCAGGATGCCTTTGGCACCCTGGGCCTCAAAAAGGAAAAGGAGAAGAGGTCTGGTAAGATGAAGGGAATTGTCTCCACAAGTGGGAGACACTAAAGAGCCCTGCAAGAAAAATGATGAGCAAGGCAGAGCACGGTGAACTAATACCAATACCTCTCCCCCTCTGATCACTGCATGTTCTCAGTCTAGGATTTCCCCATGAACCAATGAACGCTGGACACCAGGATCATGGGAACCCAGCTCTGTAGAAGTAATCTCCTGGGTCAATAGGTAGGGCATAGAGACCACTGATCAGACTGACTGAGAGAGAGGAAGTATCCAGCACACATTCCCAAGGGAGACTCTACCTCACTCTGGAATACATATACCCTTCAAAGTTATAACTAGTTAAAACTGATGGCCAAATGGCAAAATCACATGTATAATCAGCCCAACTGTTTCAGGCTCTTAGTTCAAAATGGGACTACAGCTAAGGTTTTCACAGAAGACCTGAGAACAGGGAGTGTTCGAGGCATGTCCTGATAATGTACACATGCATGGAGATATACTGGGAGATAAGTAGGATCTACGAACCAAGATTGCAAAAACCAAAAAAACTCTTACAAACTAGAAGAAAAGAAAAGCAAAGGGCAGTGCCATGCTGGCCATGGGGCTTTCTTCATCACTCTGTTAAAGAGAAGGACTATGAGTGACCAAGGTAGAAGAACAACTTCAATGTCGAGGAGGGGCCATCACCTAGTAAAGGTCCCTGACTTCCTCATCAGGGATGAGGACTGGCTATTTTCTTCTTCCCAAATGCCCCTTACCCTCTTGACCAGTGGCATAGGCTCTTCTTTTGGCTGATGATTTCTCTAGCCTTGGCCTTGGTGCCTGATCTTTCCTGGCCCTTAACAAGTTCAGGGATGGTTAAACCCTACACTCAGCTCTGCTCAGTTGTCACTTCCCAAGGGAAGGTTTCCCAACTGCTTCAGTGAGGTCAAAGCTGTGACACACTTTCACAGCAACTAGAAGTTTCCTTCCCAGAAGGGCTTTCACCATTTTGGTATGACTTCTTTGCTGTTCTATAAACTTTACAGAACACTGCATTGCCTGGGGCCTTATATGTTGCCTGATTCAGAGTAACTAACCAACTGTTGAATGAATGAGAAGAGACAGTCCAGAAGAGAATGGGGTGCAGCACTCATTTTTAAACTTTAGTTTATTTGGGGTATTTAGGCCTATACCTCTCTTCATAGGAGAGAGAAGGTTAATGGGGAGAGGGACTACAGACCCCATCACTTCTTCCTGCTGCTTAGGGTCAAGGAGTTTCTGGGGCATATACCAGTCTCCATCAATAGCAAATGCAGCCAGCAGTCTCCTCCAAGCTGCTGTGCCCTGAACTGCTTCTCCCTGTGTGCTGCTCCAAACTGCCACACTGTCTCTGATCCCTCCAAACTGCCACACACCACAAACCAACACTGCCAGCCACACCTTCTCTTTCTCTTTCTCTTTCTCTCTCTCTCTCAAATTTATACCCCAGAGTCCTAGACCATGCCCTTCTCCTTATGCCAGAAGGCATTTGAGGTAGGCCATTACCAGCCGGCAAAAGTCATGGCCCACATGAGACAGTTAACAGCTGTGGACAAACTAAAGCTCAAACTAAAATCCTACTCGTGGAATTAAAACAAAAACATATATAAAGAAACCAAAACTTCCATTACAATGGTGGATGGAAGAGCAGAGGAAGGAAGTCCAGAAAGGGAGAGGAGCAGGGGGGAGAAGGGAGGGGAAGAGAGAAGTAAAGTTTACGTTTCAGGGATATTCTCTTTCTTTTCTCCTTTGTTCCTCCATCTCTTCTTTCCCCCTTCCCTTTAACCTGTCAATAATCAAGAAACGTTGCACCAAGAGATCCAAGATGGCTGCCCCAGGAGGACACTGTATCTGAAGAG